>JACEIK010001230.1:168176-183816 GCA_018107945.1 Datura stramonium
GAAATTTATAAAAAAAATCCCTGTCTTGACATGACGGGATATATATATTTCTAGGCGTCCTACAATTTTATCTAAATTTTAATTATTATTATTCTTGATATTTCCAGGTGCCACAATTTTGGAGATAACCCTAGTTTGACTCAACTCGTAGAAATCATGAACCACACTGAGCTAGCTAATGATCAAAGTGATGATTCGAATAGAGATAGCTTACATGATTATGGGGAGGAAGATGATCAATTATTTGATGAAGCTGGCGATTTAAATGAGGATTATACTCCAATCTCACCCCGTGATGATAGTGTTAGTTATCACTTTAATTTCATTCCTTATTTGGATCACATTGAAGAAGGGCCCAATGATTTTGCTCATTTTAGAGATAATGATGTTGTTCGGACTGCATTATGGAATCCAAAAAATCCTAAATATCTTAAATCAGGTGAGTCTTTACCCCAATAATTTTTCTTCAATTTTTATCCTAAATTATTTATTTATTTTTATATTTGTATTAGGTATGCTATTTCACTCCAAACAAAAAATGAAGGATGCAATAAGACAACACTGTATCACCAAAAAGAAAGAGTTCACTTGTGACCAGTACAAATCAAAATCTTGAAAGGTCATTTGCAAGTATAGTGATTTTGGTTGCAAGTGGATGATCCGTTTTAGAGAGCTTCCAACTAGGATGTGGGTAGCCGGTAAAATGATTGACAAACATACTTGTTTAACAGATGATTACAAGGAAGATCGTCGTAATATAAGTAGCAACATGATAGCAACTTTGTTGATCCATCGATTATGACTGACTCACACTTTAGTATTAAATCAGTGAAATAACTTATAAAACTGAAGTATAATTTTACTCCAGGAAAGCTCAAAAAGTGTGTAGCAAAGCTTTTGCAATGATTTTTGGCAATTATGAAGGTTCTTTCAAAATCTTGCCTCGTTACATGGCTGCCCTACAACATTTCAATCCTGGCACCATTGTTGAGTGGGAGCATGAGTCAACTACAATGCAAGGTGAACAGATTTTCAAATTTGTTTTTTGGGCCTTTTAACCAAGCACTGATGGTTTCAGAAGTTGCAGGCTGGTCATCTCAATAGACGACACTCATGTAAATGGTAAATATGAAATTAAATTATTAATCATTGTTGGAATTTATGCAAATGAAAATATTTTTCCACTTGCATATGTCATTGTTGAGCGTGAGAGCTTTGAGTCATGGTTTCTTAAGTTACTGTGGAGACATGTTGTTTGTAATCAGCAAGGTATTGAATATTTCTGATCGTCATCCAGGCATATTGCAATGCGTCAACACATATGAGTGGCTACAACCACCCTGTGCTTATAATAGGTTTTGTGTGCGTCACTTGAAGAGTAACTTTAATAAAAAGTTTCTTAACAGAGATCTTGAGAAATTAATGTGGATGGCGGCTACATAGCACCAGAAGAACAAGTTCATGCAACGAATGGAACACATGAAATTAATATCACATGTTGTGTATGCATGATTAAGTGAACAACCTCTTGAAAGATGGACAATGTACAAGGACAATGGTCGTAGGTGGGAGGCTTTGACGACCAATGTGTCTGAGTCAGATAATGGTTTGTTGAAGAAAGCACGGGGGTTGCCTATTACTGCCATAGTTCAATTGACCTTTAAAAATCTTGTTGATCGATTCATTGAAAGAAGCTTTCTTGCGGCATTATTAATTGCAAATAACAAGTCAGGGCCACTTAATATTAAAAATTTTTTTATGGAGTATTGGGAGCAGGCCAATATACACACAGACAGAATGCAGTACAATATTGCACTTGGTACTTTTGAGATTCTCACATATGCCCATAATGGTAAAGGTGGCAATGTTCATGTAGTCTGTGCTGAAGGCAAAAAGTGTATTTGTGGGAAGTGGAGAAACTATCATATTCCATGTTCGACTGCAATCAAATTTTGTGATATCTGTGGCATTGAGCCGAAGAACTATGTAAGTAAATTTTACAATAACAGGCTCTACAAACAAACTTATAATAGAGAATTTTTTTTCCCTTGGGTGATGAGACTTATTGACAACCTTTTTCATTTGATTTAATTGCAAATACTCAATATGTTCGAACTTTTGGAGCGCATAGTACTAGACGACACAGAAATGAAATGGACATTGCTCCTACTCTCATGGCACGAAAATGTAGTATATGCAAAGAAACTGGTCATAACAAGAATCATTGCTCTCGATGAAATTAGTATTTGTTATTTGTTATATGTTATATTGTATACTATTATATTATATCAGGTTTTAAAAATTTGTTTGCTTATATATTTATGCAAGTTTTACAAGTCATATTTATTTTTAATTTTTTGAGTCGTATAAAAACCTACAAATTGACAAGATTTAACATGAATATTTATTACTTTATCTGCAAAAGGTGGATTTAAAGTTTGAACAATTTTTAACACACATAAATATTGATTTGACAAGCGCTTCAATTTGAAATTCAATAAACGATTCTCTGCAATTTTGCATATTCAACAAAATTTTCACGTGCAAAGTAAATAACAAAATTGCAGCCAAAAGATCTCTGCAAAGTAACTTGCAAAAAATTTCAAGAAATGAATCTTGATTTGACGAGAGCTCTTGATTTAACAAGAGCAGTTTTGCATGGCAAATTCAAGGGAATCCCTGCCAAAAAGCAAGAGAAAATAAGGAAAAGAATCTCATGTTTTTAATCTCTGCTAAAATCTAGAAAAATCTCTACATTTACATGCAATTACACTATTTATATCCTTCCATTTTTTTATCTCATTTATTCGGGTTTGATTTTGTAAAATTTTAATAATGTATTTAATGTTTGAAAATTTTTTAACACACATAAACATTAATTTGACAAGAGCATCAATTTAAAATTCAATAAATGATTCTCTGCAATTTTATATATTGAACAAAAATTTCACGTGCAAAGTAAATAACAAAATTGCTGCCAAAAGATCTCTGCAAAGTAACTTGCAAAAAATTTCAAGAAATGAATCTTGATTTAACAAGAGCAATTTTGCATGGCAAATTCAAGGGAATCTCTGCCAAGAAGAAAGAGAAAAGAAAGAAAAGAATCTCTTGCCATAAGCAAGAGAAAAGAAAGAAAAGAATCTCTGCCAAAATCTAACAGAATCTCTGCATTCACATGCAATTACACTATTTATATCCTTCATTTTTTTATCTCATTTATTCGGGTTTGATTTTATAAAATTTTAATCATGTATTAAATGTTTGAATAATTTTTAACACACATAAATATTGATTTGACAAGAGCTTCACTTTTAAATTCAATAAACGATTCTCTGCAATTTTGCATATTCAACAAAAATTTCACGTGCAAAGTAAATAACAAAATTGTTGTCAATAGTTCTCTGCAAAGTAACTTGCAAAAATTTCAAGAAATGAATCTTGATTTGACAAGAGAAATTTTGATGGCAAATTACACTATTTATATCCTTCATTTTCTTGATCTCATTTATTCGTATTTAATTTTGTAAAATTTTAATCATGTCTCAATAATTCGGGAGGTCTTTATATTTCACAGAACTAGATGAATGTTTTTGCGAAGAAGACTGTAAGATGAAAATATCAAGAACTCAGAAAAATTTCGATCGTAAATTTTGGAGTTGTTTGCGTTCAAAAGTTAGTTCATTTTGAATTTATTATTTTTAACTCTTAGAATAGTTTGAATATTCTCATTTTTTCTTATTTTCTTGTTTTAGAAAAATGGTGGATGCGATTATTTTTTATGGGTAGATAATATGCCGATTAACTAAACTAATACCATTATGTCACGATTGAAAAGACCCTCTTTTGATGGTGATACAACGACTTCCCAAAGCAATATGAAATTCAAAGAAGTTGATGATGATAGAGAACTTTTAAGGACATTGCTAAAAGAATCCAATCAAAAATAAATTATGTTCATTATTTATTCATTGATGAACTCTATAAAATCTATATCCATCAAATTAAAGTTAAACTTACTCCCCCATCCCCCAAGGCTTTGGTCTAATTGAAAGTGCGCAACGCGTGATGTGTGGGTTAGTCCCAGTTTGCTGGAAATTAGGCGAACTGGGAGATTTGAGCTAGTCATCAATGATAATTTTTGCATTTTTTTATAGGTATGAATCCTTCAACGAATGTACATCCTGGTCCGAGAGTATATGATGTATTACCACTTCAAGAGGTTCATCGTTCACAGGTAATTTGGGATGGGTTATTAACGGGTCAGACAGCATGTTTAAAGCCTCGACGTGTTGATTTTGAATTCTGGATTCATGTTAGAAAATATCCTTTATACAATAGTATACTTAATTATTTTGATATTTGTGACTTTAAAGGGGTGTTAGCCGCCGAAAATGTGCAATGCGATCAGGCAATCGTTACTGCATTTGTTGAGCGATGGCGTCTGGAAACGCATACATTTCACATGCGTACCGGCGAATGCACCATCACATTGCAAGATGTGGAGGTGTTATTTGGTATGACTGTTGATGGAGAGATCTTATTTCAACAGGGTGCTACACTTACAAAAAATCAGTGGCTTCAATTGTTGTATAATTTTACAGGTTGGGCATGTCCAGAGGATGTTGTTGAAGGTAGATATCTAAATGTCAAAGCTTTAAAAGCTATTTACAGGAATTGAATGTCATTACAGACGAGAGCGAAGAACGGTTTGTGCAAGAGAGAGTGAGACTATACCTGCTATGGCTGTATGGTGGTAGTATTTTTCCTGATAATTAGCATGCAGGATAAGTTTAGATTATCTACTCGACATGGGTGATTTTTTTGCAATGAGTCAACAGGCTTGGGGTGCAGCTACATTCGCATTCTTGTACAACTGTTTATGTCGGGCATCAATGACTGTTGCCCGTGATGTTTGTGGATTTGTCCCACTATTGCAGGTTGTAGTATTTTTAAAATATATTATTATTTTTTAATATAAATCACATTTGATAATCTTGACCTCTAACATTTCCTAAATTTTTTGGTATAGGTTTGGGCATGGGAAAGGATTATTCCGATGCAATTATATCTTGAACCTAATATTCCTCATGAACCATATATGGCACTTGCGCAATAGTGGAGGCACAGAGGAAATCGTGATAGTGAGGCACGTAATGTTCTTATAATTTGTAGGGATGTTTTGGATTGTCTCAGTGATGACCAGGTATTTATAGAAACACGACTGCTATTTTTAAAATGTATTTTTTGACTTTCAATATTATATTATTATTAAAATTTACAATATTAATTTTTTTTTGTCTTTTTAGTTTGTGTGGAAGCCGTATACACAGGCGATTATTTTTTAACTGCCCGAATGGTGCTACCGCGGACAAATTATTTGGAGGGCAAAAGTCCCGTTCATTTGTGGGATTTCTGGGAATGGCACATGATTGATAGAGTTTTTAGACAGTTTGGTATGGAATAAGATGTTTCCGAACCTGTTAATTTTCAAATGAAACGTTTCAAGATTGACAAATGTTTTGCAATAACCATAGAACGGCAGCAACATTTGAAAAATACAACTGAAATTTGGAGAAATCGACATAATAATATTTTACATGCTCCCTAGTTAATCGAATAAATGAGAATTTACGATTTTAGCGATTTTCGGTGTATGNATTTTACATGCTCCCTAGTTAATCGAGGGTCACGATCAACTCATGCATATTTTAGGTGGTATACAATTCATTCGCGAGCTATCATAGGAAATCCGGCCCATAATGTTCTAAGGGGATATTAACATGTAGGTGGGAGGCAGGAGGCAATAGTTTGTTGCTTACTTATTTGAATATTATTTTATTTATATTTTCTTTTATACGACTTAAAATAATTATTTAATTTTAATTATGATTTAGACTCGTGGACTTCACCAGACCCACCATCATGCTTGTAATATTCAACAAGATCCATCAACAACCGATTATGTTAGGAAAATAATGGAAACATTTATTGAGAATTCTACGAATGCTTTAAATACAGCTGCTCAAGGATCTAGGTTCAATTTTGATCCGTACTATATGACCCTCCAGTAGTGTCAGAACGACGTCGGCAACGTACCACAGGAGCCAGAGCTGGAGCACGCCGGGGTCGTGGTAACCGACATGGTAGAAGAGAAGCAAGTCACCACTTAGTTGACGAAGATAAAGTTGGTTTTGACTAACAGTAACAAACATCCGCCTATGATAATATAAACCCATATTATCCAGTTATGGATATAGGTAGCCCACCGTGTGAGACATCAATATCGCCTGCAATTCCATATAATCCATCCATAGATATGGTTACCCAGTTGCTGCACCTCTTAGATTTGCTACATTTAGCAATTCACCTGGTTTGAATCTATTTAGAGGGGCTATAGATAATATTTTTGATTATGAGACGGGCAGCTCAACACAAAATTGGCGGCAATAAGAGGGTAGAAGATTTAGCTTAGCAAAAAAAAAATTATATTATTATCCTTCAATTTTGTATGAAAATTTGAATTGGTTTAAGGAAAATTTTCTACTTCTTTCAATTATGCAAAAAAAAATAATTAATTTTAAAAACCAAAAAAAAAAAAAATGAAATAGGAGCACTTCGCCCACAAATTGCCGAATTGTACTTCTATTTTTTTTTTAAAATCTGAGGAGTAATTAGAGAACTTTAAAAAAATGAAAAGATAGGCACTTCGCCCAAAAGTGAGCGAATTTTACTTCTATAAAAAAAATTATTTTTTATTTTACGACTATACAGAACTAAAAAAAATAGAGAACAGTTCGCCCAATTGCGAAATGAAATTAATAGGATATATAAATGAGTAATTCAAAGGAGAAATATAAATATTTGGGCGAACTACCACAAAAAAAAAAAAATTAAAAAAAAAGTTAAATGTAATCTAACAAGAACTGCCCTTTTGATACAATAAATTTTTCATATACCCTTTTAATATATATATATTTCTTCTCTTTTCCTGTTTAGGTGCCGGACTCATGACATAATCCTCATCGGCTGAAACATAGGATAACCAAGAATTGGAAGTATATAAATGCATAGGGAGGAACTTTGAGGGCATTGTGGGGCAAACCCCCCATATATCCCTATAAATGCATAGGGAGGAACTTTGAGGGAACATACTCCATATTTACAAAATAAATAAATGTTGCCAAAGTAGATCAGTCACTGAAGAGTGAGTTGGATGCATTGTCTGCTAACCTTCAAGACTTCCACTGCACTTTTTTTTTTGGTTAGGAGGGGTTCGCCATATTGGGTCGACTCTTGAAATTTAGTTCATGCCTCTTAAGTGACAGAAGTTGTGATAATAAACTTAAGACAATTCAATTAATGAACTTTTAACCGTGAGTTAATATGAGACCACTTAGAAAAACATGCACTTGTGGTTATGAAGATGGCAAAATACGCACAAAATGAATGGTAGTTATTAGTTAGACTTTGGATGATGAAGACCAGCACTGAATTGAGCAGATAATTCTATCACTCAATATATTTACACGTAAAAATATGACAACTCTGAAAAAAATAATCAAAACGAAAAAGACATTTGGGGATCAAGAGTGGGACAACAATGAATACAATTTGAATGTCATTTGCAGTCATCTTTCTTTCTTCTTTCCACGAGGCACAGGCATATATGAAAGTCGTCGTGCATTGAGCTAAGGGAAGTCCATCAAATATCATAGTCCCATAAGTTTTGAAATGCGGTCTGCTATATTAGCTATTACAAATCCTGCAAATACCTGCAATCAACCAAGCCCAATATCATGTTTTCCCTGTGGATCAATTGATTAGTAATAGCCTCCTCAGATATAGAAAATAAGTCAAAAACTAGCCATTTGAGCATTTCAAGCAAAAAAAATTAGGAGGAAGTAATTATAAAGGACAGATTCCAACTACAGTATGGAGAAGTTTTTTATTTTTTCCTGCATAAGAGGTACGGCATCTCTCTTTTCAATAAAACACAATCACAGGATAGAACTCGAAACTTTAGTGCTGCAATCAAGTTTTTTTTTTCCTGCATTAATGATGTTACCTGTGCTGAGCCAAGAATGTATATAGCAGAATAATGACGTCCATGAATGACCATGTCAGCCACCATTGCAAGTGGAATTGTGAGAGACATGCCGAGAGTTGCAACTAATGGAGTTGTCCAAACAACACACAGTGCCCTAAAAAGAAGAAGAAGAAGAAAGCAAATTACGGGTATAATTGATAAAGCAGAGGTGAAGAGTGTGTATGGGTGGTGGATAACTCATCTTTCATACCAAAAGTAATCTGAGAGAACACTTCCTACAAGTCCATTGGCTAAAACAACTTCATCCAATTTAGCAGAATGAGGTATTGTGAACTTGGGTTCAATCCCTAGCGCAGTCAATGGCCATACTGAAAAAAAAAAAAATTAATTCACATAATAAATTACTCTATAAAGACATTAGAACTCAATAACAAAAAGAATAATATAATTAGTTAATAATAATAATTTTCATATTGTGAATAACTTAAATTTACCCGCTTGTCCATTAGTTTTTTCTAATAAAATATTAAGAAGATAGAATTCAATCAAACACATAATGATCAGCTTTAAGCAAGTAGGAGACGAATAAAAGAGAGCAATTTTAAAGACATTAAGATCACCCCCCCTGCCAGTGATTACTGTATGGTCAACTTAAACCATCAGGTAAATCCATGAATCTAGAGCAGAATCTCGATAGAACACATAATTATCAGCTTCACCAAGTGTCATTCCGAACTCCTGAACAACCGACTTCATAACTTGCATTTGCCTAGATTTACCTACCCAAAAGTCCTATATGACACATACAGTAGCCAGAAGATTGTAGGTTGGGTATGAGACCCTGTCCTATATTTTAACCTATCTAAGCATGGTTTGTCTGATAACAAGATGGCTTAAATTATCTTGTCTTTATCAGATTTTCATGAGATTACAAACAGACTATATCAAAGAGACTTGTCATATTGCACCCTTTCTAGTTTACAACCTTAATCATGTTTCTTTCACAACCTCAAACCTGAACTAGAAAACTTGGAGAAAGAACTTTTTTCAGAAGACGGCAACAAAGCATTCAAAGTGCAAATGGAAGAGACTGCTTGTTATATCTACAAATCAGAACCACTTAACATTAGGGAAAAAGGATCAAATCTTACCAAGCCACCACATGGTCACAAGGGTGCACAACCCTATATACCCAAACAATTTTTGCATATCTACTCCTTTTCCTTCCTCGCCAGCGAACTTTTTAAGAAGCACTGCAGATCATCAGGAGAAAACATTATCCACCTCATCATATTGTACAGCTAACACTTAGGTATCAAGAATAATCCAAAAGAAGCCTAACCAGTGAACAACCCATCTGACATTGCTGATAGAAGGCCCAAGAGATCCCCAAGGAGAGCGTTGGAAAATGCTTCTTTGAAAACAAAAAGTTTAACTATCAGTCAACACCCTGAAACACAATTGAAAAGAACAACAATGAAAACAACAGAATTTAGGATTCGAAAAATATCGAAGATTTTATATTAGAAACTAAAAAGATGCAGTTTTTATGTCGTGATTAGAATTATGGGATAGAAAGATTGATGTCTCATGTTTCTTTGCAACAAGGATAAACAAAGGTAACAGAAGGATAAACATATATATATATATATTTATATATATATATTTGTGCTTGCCATTACTTAGAAACTCTAAGCACCCTATTAGAGCAAGGCATGAGGAACTAAACTGACTCATTCTTGTCTCTAGAAGTCAACTAACTAAGAGCAGTCCAGTAATTAGCCTATCCTGCACTACTTGAAGCCTTCATAAACTCATTTTGGTTTCTACTGTAAGAGATCCTTGTATCAGTGAAGATTGTTTTCAACGATCAAGGGAAACAAATGAAAAACATTGCAAATTTTCTAACACTCCGGATAGGTGAAAAACCTATGGAAATCCCTAATTTTCTTCCAATCTGTATCAGCAAATGTAAGCTTTCTCCACTGGGAGTCACCAGAGGTGTATGAGTTGAGAAAGCTCAACAACATATCCCGTGTACTCCCACAAGTGGTGTCTGGAGAGGCTGGTGTGTGCAGCCTTAACCTTACCCTTTGGAGGTAGAGAAGCCATTTCAGAAAGACCCTCCCCGCTCAAATAGAGCAGTTTAAAACAAGTTTGAAACGGAAATACCATAATGAGGAACAGAGCAGTATAACAGCAAATAACACGATAGCAGAAAGCAAAAGAAATGACAAATGCTAATAAGAAATCGAAGAATAAGATAATAGGAGAGTGATATTAAAGCAACAGAGGCAACATGTAACAGAGGGATCAGGAAGCATTATTATAAAAGAGTATTACTACTAATACTGAAATGGAAAACTAAACACGCTCAACTAGCTACTAACTTTCTACCTAACCCTCGACCTCCATTCCCGCCTATCTATGATCATATCCTCGGTAAGCTGAAGAAATGTCATGTTCTTTCTAATCACCTCTCGCCTAATCACCTCTATCTAATACTTCTTCGGTCTACCTAGTTCTCTCTGCATCTCCACCACAGTGAACCTCTCGCACCACCTAGGAGCATTTGTGCATCTTCTTTCCGAACCATCTCAGCCTCACTTCTCTCATCTTGTCCACCACAAAGACCACTTCCACCTTGTCTTGAATGTCTTCATTCCTAATCTTATCCCTCCTGGTATGCCCACACATCCATCCGAGCATCCTCATTTCTGCTACTTTCTGCTACTTTCATCTTCTAGACGTGCGAGCTGTTAACCGGCCAACACCCCCTCCCATAGAACAGAGCAGGTCTGACATACACATCCATCTGAGCATCCTCATTTCTACTACTTTCATCTTCAGGACATGCGAGCTCTTAACCGGCCAACAGCCTGCCCCATATAACAGAGCAGGTCTGACAATCACTCTATAGAACTTCCTTTTAAATCTTAATGGAACCTTCTTATCGCACAAGACAGTGGATGCAAGCCTCAATTTCATTCGGCCCGCTCCAATATGATGAATAACACATCATCATCAATCTCCTCATTTCCTTGGATTATTGACCCGAGATACTTGAAACTCTCTCTTAGGACGACTTGTATACCAATCCTCACTTCTACATCTTCCTCATGAGTATCATAGCTGAACTTGCACTCCAAGTATTGTCTTAGTCTTGTTCAACCTGAATCCTTCAAACTCTAGAGTCTGTCTCCAAACTGTAGTTTATTGTTAACTCCTCCGCGTGTCTTGTCAATCAATACTATATCATTTGCAAATAACACACTACAGCACCTCCCCTTGGATATGTTGTGTCAATTCATCCATCACCAACGCCAATAAATATGGCTAAGAGTTGATCTTTAGTGCAAGCTCATCAATACTGGGAAGAGTTCCAAATCTCCTCCCACTGCCCTTACTCGGGTCTTGGCTCCTTCATACATGTCCCTCATTGTCCTAATGTGTGTTACAGGTATACCTTTAGCCTCCAAACATTTTCAAAGAATCCTCCTCAGGACTTTGTCATAAGCTTTTTCTAGGTCAATAAACACCATATGTAGGTCTCTCTTCCTCTCTCTACAATGCTCCACCAATCTCCTTGCGAGATGGATGGTTTCTGTAGTTAATGCTCCCACATGAGTCCAAATTGATTCTCTATAATAGACACACCCCTCCTCACCCTTATCTCCGTCACTCTCTCCCAAACCTTCATAGTATGGCTTAGTAGCTTGATACCTCTATAGTTGTTGCAATTCTGGATATCTTCCTTGTTCTTGTACTACAAATCTTTTTCTTAAAACTTGGTAACTGTGTATATATTAAATTGAACAAAACAGTACATGGGTTGTACTGAGACCATATTTACAGAAGAGTACTCAAATTTTACTATCCTATATTTCTATATTGAATTCAAAACTTCAATAATAGAACTTGTATAATTTGAGTAAATCTGATTGCATCAAAAACACAAAAGCAGAGAAGAAATTCAACTTGATCTTCTGCAATCCATTCTCAACATTCTCAAAACATCTGGAGTTCCTTTCCTTCCAGATTGTCCATCATATGCAGGCAGGGACAATTCTCCATCTACTCTAGTCCTTTGCCTATAGACCTGTTTCCTCCCAGCTACTCCATGCCTCTGTGATCCTTCTAGGCATAGTCTAAGAAATGTCTTTTGAGGTATAATATAATTCTCCATAGTTGTGATGTTATCTTACAATAAAGGAAGAGATGGTTAACTGTCTCTGCTTTCTCTCCACACAAAAAACATCTTAAACAAAGTGGGATCCCTCTTCATCACACTATCTTGTGTAAGAGTAGCTTCTCTGGCTAGTAACCAAACAAAGCAGGCTACTTTGTGAGGAATTTTGGTTTTCCAGATATGTTTTCATGGCTAGTTAGCTATCAGTTGATTAGGAGTATTCATCAGTTTGTAAGCAACATTAACCTTGAAAATTCCCCTGTTGTTGCCAACCACCAGAAAATATCATGCCCAGGTTGTAGCTCATTGAAAGGCTCCAGCACTCTAAAAAAATCAGCCACTCTTTGTACTTCTCAGCCCCATTGCTATTAGTTTCTTCCCCATCTCTTGACCTTTGGCCGTAATCAAGCAACCCCATTTGATCCTCAGTGTGTCAAACAAAGTCCTCATCTTCCTCTTCATCTTAATTATAAGTCCTTTGGCAAGGGCTTATGAGTTGACAAAGCTCATTCACTGGAATTACTGTTTTTACCCTATGTGTCGATAAACTCCTTTATTGGTCCTTGTGTTTCCATCTTCTAATGTTATATACTTAGCCTTGAATTTCCAGAGGGAACCCTAATAATCCATACCCTAGCAAATCATCAAAAGGAAAATGAAGAAATTGAAATCCTTAAAGATGACAGGTACTTAAGTATTTCAGCTTTCAATATGGAAGGAGAAAGAATACTAATTTGTTTTAGAACAGAATTCAAAAGAAAGCTCGGAAAAAGGGAAGGCTGAAAAGGAAACTAAAAAAGCTTAGAAATAGAAAAAAGAAATTTAATCTACAAATAGAGAAAAATGAAGGTGTGCCAACAACAATTAAAAATAGAAGTCACCCCCATCCTCGGGCCCTCTCCAGGCTTTCACTACCGCCACCCTGTACTTGCCCTTGCCCATCCTAGCTGTTGTTTCAGTTGGACTGCTGTTTTTCATATGCCCCCCATCTCTCCGTTTCCTGACTTCCCTACACAATGACCCTGCTCCTCATCCCTAGCAACACTTCCACCCTCTTCCTCTCAAACCACTCCTGTCTCTCCATAGCACCAACTAGCCTCATCCAACCATTGCAGCTTCAGCTTCACCATCCCGTTTCCCAGCCAAACAGGGTGGAAACTCCCTTTACCCTCCTCCCTGTAACTCTGTATGGACTTGAAGGCATAACAACACTTGTGTCCAATATCTTGCCCAAATAATATCTCTCTGTCTCCAACTCCTTCATCGCACGCCTCCTCCCCACTTTAAGCCACCGCCAACCTGCCTTTCGCAGTATACCCTTCTATGATACCACCCACCTCAACCCATGGGTTCTAGTTTACCAATTCCTACATTTAATGCTATTTGACTTGTTTTGCTAAAACACATAAGAAATTACCAAAAAATTGGAGACCAAATGTGCTGTAGCATGATCCCCATGTACTAAAATAGGAATCTACACTATGAAAGCCCAAAGTACAAGAAACCTTCATATTAGTACTGTTAATAGAGTTAGCAAAACGGGTAAAGGACAATAAAGAGCTGAAATGCATGGTTCATGGGAATGAAATGTTAGGAATATGTGCTGTTTTCTAATCTTACATACATTTACCAGTCGCCTATGACCAATTTATAGCAAATCTACTTCTTTCTATTATTCTTCGAAATTGAACCATTGATTCTAACTTTGCCACCTAAAACTGGAAGTATCTTACGTCATATATTAGCCAGAAAAGAATCACAGAGAAGAACAAATGCAGCAAAACAAGAAAAATACATAAATTATTCAGAATAGATAAATGTGTGTCAAAACAAATTGACTTATGACTTTTTAAACCAAATATAACTTCAACCAGCAACTAAGAGACCTATATTGAACTCAATAAAACCTAGGTACAATAGAAATTCATTTAAAGCAGTTTCATTCAAGTCAATACAGTGCAGGAATGTCTTACGAGGAAGAATTCAACTGAGATTCATCTGCTGCCCAAGTTTTTCCTAGAGTGGTCATGACAACGCCAGACATGCTAACAAAGACCGCAACTACTTTGGCCATATTTAAGGAATCTTCACCAAGTATTACACCAACAAAAAGAGTGAATAATCCCGACGTAGAAGATAGTACTGTTGTGCTTGCAACACTTGTATGCTCAAGTGCTGCATTTGACAGGTACTGCAGAAAAAACAAAAGACACAAATAAGCTCAGACAATTGAGCTTTCTAGCAAAGCAGTTTCTGTTTTCTCTCTTTTTCCTGTTCACCGGGGAGGGTTCCCCTTGGAGATGGCAACAAACTACAAGCATAACTATAGTTGACTTGCATACCTCAGTTATAAACCAGAGAGGAGCAAGAAAGAATCCATAACGAGCAATTTGCCAGGTCGTTATCTCTTTTCCATTCTTTAGATCATCAGAATTACCATTACATTTAGCAACAAGAGGTTTTCCTTCTTCCTCGGCCGAAAGATTTTCCTCACTGTCTTTTCTATCTATTGATTTCTGGATTTCTATCTCCAAGACTTTCTGTACGGTGTGCTTTAAAGGAGAACTATGCCTCATATATGATTCACTGCCAGTATTTTTATCAGTTCTACTAGGGGCTCTCTTCAGCAAATCGCATATCCAATCCTTAAGAAATGCTACAGGGAGATAGATTACCAACAAAGAAGCTCCAAGGTATGTGATTGCAAATGGCTGCTTATATTCGGAGAAAATGCCCTGTCAGGGTAAATCCACAATAAAAAAATTTCAATTCATAGTATAGCAGGTGCATCATGTTCACCCATGCAAATTAAATTCAGTAATTCAACGCATCTAGGATCATGCAGGAACGTTGTTTTTGTCATAGTACTACAGAGATTTACAACCCCGAAAGGACACAATAAGTAGTTTCTAGCTATGTTACTTGAACTCTCCAAAAATGTTGTTGCCCCTGTGTCGAATCCTTGGAAAACGCATAGATTTTGGAGGATCCAACACACACCTGGCGGTATGATTGAAAAGTCCAAGCAACATAGGTTTCTAGATATTAGAAGGCCTTAGGAAGTGCTGAACTTATTATCTCTACAGAATATGATGCATCTTCTACAATAATTACTTGCATACACATGAAAACACGTACATTTGTTTACAAAATACAAATTAGTCTGTGACTCTTCCTAATATGAATTTGACCTTTGCGAAGCAAAAAGGGGCAATAAGATGGGGCCTACGGAGTTCTTTTCTAATGTGTGTTTATACAACATAAAAACAATTGGGCTCAGGAGTAGACCAAAGATGTGAGATATAGTGAAAGTTCTGGCAATAGGCTATAATGACGATCTGCCTAAGAACTTGGGCTTATCAAAACATAGCTTTCAAGGAAGTAAATATAAAGTCAATGCTTTT
>JACEIK010001230.1:199082-209428 GCA_018107945.1 Datura stramonium
TTTCACCCCGTATTCCTATTCCTGTGGGTTCGACAATCCGGTTCTTCAAAAGAGCCACTTTATTACTTGTACGACCCGTACACTTGCGGGCTCATCACGAAGCGCCGCTTGAACATGAGTTAAGGGCAGAAAGGTGGAGAAGAAGAGGAAATCCTGACGATTTTCCAGCAGAATGCCGGTGCCAAACCATGAACGGCCGAATGCAATGCCGGTTTAAACCAGAAAACCTGGGATTTAAATCATAAATAGCGACTAGAGCGGAGAAACACTGGTGCTAACCTACGAACCGCTGGTCAATCGTCACATACAGAGCAGTAAACTGAAGAGGGTGATGGTCAACTATGTTAAAGCAACAAAATGCTAGTACTCATCGGTGACCACCGGTTAAATACAGGTCGAGGTACGCAATTCATTTAAAATATTGACCAATCCATTGACCAACCTGATCATGGATTTAAAAATTTGATCAAACCTTTCCAACTCCCCAAAAACCCTTCTTTCCACTTTTTTATCTTCTCCATTACACTTTTTAACTTCCCAATATACCACATTTCCATCTTCTCACCATTAAACCCACCTCCTCACCAACCACTTATCTCCACTTCTCCTCTCCTATAAATCCCTCATTCCTATTTTCCTCATTTCATCACTTCTTACTCATCTTTTCACTAAGCTAAAGCAATTATCTTGTGGAAACTCCATTGTTGATCAACACCAAGCTTCTATCTCTGTTTGCTCTTTGTTCTCTTCCTCATTCGGTATGTGTGTTATACTTTGATTTTGTTTATTATTTAAGGATGCGAATACATTTGACATGCTAAGTTAGAAGTTCTCTCACAAATGTTCCCCATTTTCTAGTGTTGTTGTTGTTCTTTAATTGCATATTTCTCTTATTATAGGTTCGTTGGTGATTGAGTGATAAAAATTTCATGATTGAGAGTGTGAGTGTACCTTGAGTTAGCATGTGATATGAGGTGTGTGTTGGAGATATTAGTTGGGGGTGAAGTCTGGGTAGCCCCGTATGTGCTTATAAAGTATGATTTTCCTGCTGATAGATCGAGTGACGTCGTTCTTAAGGTAAAATCGTCTTGTTGAAATTGTTTTTATTTGAGTAGTTGAATAAGGTTATTTGAATATGAATGTGTATGGGCCAAGTGTGTTGAACTTCATGATTTAGGGGAAAATAAGTCAAGCAGCGTGTCCCCAGCGACTTGTCGGCCAAGACAGGCAAAATGCTGGCTGAAATGCAGGTGAAGGTTTGTGGCTCTAGGCCACTGCCAAGAACCCGTGAGTCACCGGCTCTTAGCGTCTCATGAACGTAAAACGCCGGTGTAACGCCGCTTACTTTTAATTTTCTACCAATCACCGGCGGCTTTTTAGTGCTTTATGGGTTTTCACCTGCGTCTCGCCGGTGGTCCACCGGTACTATCATTTTTAATCTTTTCTTTTTTTATCCCTCAATCAATTAGCTATAGTAATGTTTATCTTTCTTTTCCATTATTAGAAAAAAATACAAAAAGAAATGTTATTGGGTGACACTAACATGTCTCTTCAGATTATATCTTCATCCATGCAACCAAGCAAAGGGAAGGCCCTAACCACATCTAAAAACAAGGACAAGGGGAAATTAAAGGCGACCCCAACCCCCAACAACACCAGAGAAGCCATTATCTTTTGTGTGCCTGAAATGGAGGGGCACTATGCTATTTGTAAGGAGCACTCTATCACGGTAGAAAAGCACTTCGACTTAGTGGGACTGCGGGGTGACTTTTCTAACATCACAGTGCAATTCACTGACCACCAATGGCATGTCTTTTGCCAATTCTCTTCCAGATTTCTACACTAGCCTAGTGCTCGAGTTCTATGCATCATACCAGGTCAGTCAGGACAACATGAATCGTAGAGGCAAGGTTGATGAATTCTCCTGCCTTCCCTCAGTTATGGTGAGGGGTGTGGAGGTTGACATCACACTGGTGGCCATAAATTCTTTATTTTGGGAGGATAAGATAGACTTCAAAACTGAGTTTGCAGTCAGAAATTTCCAATAAAGAGGATTAGTTCAGGTGGATAGTTCCTATTATTGCCGCCGACACACCTTTTTGGGCTTCTATGGGTGGCGAGATCTCCCGACATGATTTGAAGTTTGAAGCTAAGTTGTGGCTTGATTTTATTTGCAAGCATCATGCCCTCAAAGAATGAGCAGAAGGTAAATTTTGAGGCGGTCATCCTTATCACATGCATCATGATAGGGGTCCCCATAAACTTTGGAAAAATAATGTCTATTCAAATGAAAAGAAAGGAGAGGCAAGCTAGCACTTCAATGCCCTATGTTGTGATCATATCCCAGCTTTGCCTCCAAGCAGGAATACCACTTTTCCTGAATGAGGCCCCCAGCTCCGCTACTGGTGTGATCATGGTTGATAGGAAGAGGGACGCGGGTGCAAGCCTTTGAGGTCCCCAAGGATTCCATCCCCCGTGGTTTAGAGCAGGCCCCCATGGCCCCCGATCTCAATATGTCACATCTTGAGGGATTGGGCTACGCTTCCAGAGAAGCACCTATTAGGGGAGCCTCACATACTCCCACATATTCTTGCCCAAGAGGACTCCACAAGCTCGCGGAGATGACACACTCCCATGAAAACCAACTCCAGAAATTGGCTAAAAGTCTCCCTGCTCTAATTGTCAAGACAGTGAAAAAAGAGATGAAGTCGATGTATGATAACGTGAGAAAGTTGTTCTCTCGCGTGAATATTGTGGAGGGGGTTGTCATATCACTATGTGTTGAAGTGAGGGAATGGAAAGGTCAGACATCAATGGAGGTTCCCGATTTAAGCACGCTTGACACAGCTATGGATGCCTCTTATACAGCCCGAGGCCCCATAAACGAATTGTTTGAGGGCTTAAGGGATGATTGAGGAGGATTTGGGAGATGATGACCATGATGGGGATGCTGAGGCTGAGGATGATGATAATGATGAGTGACCATTTCAGGGAGTTCTTACCCTTACTTGCTTTGCATGCATATATTGGGGACAACGCATTATTTTAGTTGGGGTTGGGATAAGTGTATCTTTTTCATGGTCATTGTTGTTGATTTTGTGCCCTTGTAGGGCTTTTATTGATGATGTTGATGTTGCCCTTGTAGCATTGTTGTTTTGAAATTATTATTGGTTGTTGAGACTTTGTCGGGTTCGGGATGAATGAAATGAATTTTTTTTGTTTTTGAATTGTTAGTGCAAATGATTGGATCTTTGTTTAAATTGCAAAATGTTTCATGACCCAAGTTTGATTTTTGCCTTTGTGAATAGTAGTTAGTGAATAAACTTTGAGATTTTTTTAATACCACTTCTTTTTTGAGGAGCAATTTTTTTTCTTTTTTATTATTGAACCGAGTGACATTTCCCAATGATAGATTGTGAGGCGACATTCTTATGAGAAAATATCATATTTTTGAGTCTTCTTGAAATTATTTTTGAGAGGTACCACCAAAAAAATTTTGTGTGGCATGGAAAAATGAATTTGAAATGGAAAATGTTGCACTCTCTTATCATATATTACACATTTCTTATTTGGCTTATTGATTCACATGCTAAATTGTCTTAAGTCATAATCTGGTTGTAGTAATGAATTGTGTGAACTCCTTGGAGTATGATGCCTTGTGTAGTGAGGTTGATTGAATCTATTCTCATGCATATATGATTGTCTAAAGCTTTCACTAAGTGTGACTCAAGGAGAAATTCTAGATGTAGCTACATTTAGAACATGATTTTAGGCTTTCTATTGTCAGTCACTTCACCCAAAATGACCTCCTTAAACATCTTCTTTTACTAGCCAATATTGAGCCTTTGAACCTTTTTCTTGGAAACCACATTACAAACCCAATGACCCTTTTTAATCCTCTTCTTTGGAATCCATCCTCCCTAGTTGCTAGTAGTGAAAGAATGAAAAACGGGATTTCAAGCCCAAGAAATAGGGAGAGATAAGAAAATGTGTGGAAATGAGGCAAAAGCCTAAGTTTGGGCATTTACAAGAAAAGGGAGAAATGTGAGAGCTTCAATGTAAGGTAGCACCAAATTGTGATTAAAATGAATGAATTGGTTGGTTGAAAAACCTTGAATCATTAAAAGAGAAAAATAGTTAAAAGGTGTTACCTCTTGCTTAGATGAGGCTAAATATGAAATCCAAAGGAGTTATAAGGGCGGCACTTTCTAAACAAAATAAGAAAAATGAAGAACAAAGAGAGATAAGGAAGTGTTGTCAATAGAAGGAGGGGATGTTGCAAGTGTTCACAAAAAAGCACAAGGGAAGTTCTAACCATTAGAACTCATTGTTTATCCTACCTTAATCCCTAGCCTTCATTATGACCCTCAAGTCTTAATTGATTTTGAGTGTAGGAACTCTACATTAGTGGTGAGTTACACGAAGAGCAAGCCTATGGATCAAGTTGTGTGAACGGAGAATTTCTTTGTGAGTGAGCATTATTGTCTTATTCTATAATCCCTTATGTGTGCATTGCTTGATGATAAAAAGGGATTTTCTCTTCTCGTGAGTGGTATCACCCCGTTGGAGAACATGTTTGTATTGGTGTGAAGATATGATTGGGACATGAGTGTTGTGAGCTTCAAGGCAAGCTTTGAATGTGAATTTGTAATGATTTGAGATGCTATGTGTGCTTGTTTTGATAAACCATGCCCTTGTTTTGAAGAATGAAACCGTTTGTGAATCATGCCTATTCATTGTGGTTACCTCTTGAAATCGGCGAGCATTTTTGGGTTGTCTTAGGCTTAGAGGTCCTGGGTGCATAAACTCATATGGTATAACATTCTGTTACTTTTGCTCAGCTGTAGAGAATTGCATTACTTGAGGACAAGCAATGGTTCAAGTTTGGGGCTTTGATGAGTTGGTAATTTTACCAACTCATTAGGCTCTTAGACATGAGTTTTTATTTAGTTCTCAAGTCATTTAGATAGATTTTATGCCTTTTCTCCTTGATATTTTGTAGGTACTTAACTTGAGTAGATAACATGAAATTGAGCAAAAAACATGAACATTGAGATGAGGACCGACGCTCCACTGGAGGACACCGGCGAAACCACTGGAGGACACCGGTGAAACACCAGTTGACCGCAGATGCTCACTAGGCCAAAGAGGAATGTCCACCGGCAGATCGCGGATCAGCACCAGAGAATTGTTGGGGCCAATGGAAAACTTCCCAGAACTTACTGGTCACCATATGTGACAGACTGGCGGACCACAAATCAGCACTGGCAAACCGTTGGTGAATCGCAAGTGATAATCGTCAGGAAAAGGGCAAAAGTGTTTAGTTTAGAAAAAGAGGAGCATTTGTACCCTACTTTTGTACATTTCTGAAAAAGGACTGAATATAATATTCCATTAGAGGAGAATTTCATTAGATAGAAAGTAGAGAGTAGAGAGAAGAAAAGTTTGAATAACTTTTTGCTCATCTTCTTCTCCTTCTTCTTTGAAAATGTAGAAAATCTCCATTATAGATCAGAACCTTGTGCTTGAATTTTTTTACTCATTTTATTGAACGAATATTGAATTATTACTTAATGCAATGTCTTCTTCTACTTACATAAGCGACTAAATTCCTTGTTAGGGGTGTGTAAATGATTGGGGTTGATTTGGATTGAGTATTGCTTAATTGATCATAGATTTACTCAATTGGTATAATTCTAGTATTTTTTTTTTGAGTTTTAATCTAAATACTCATAGTTGCAAATGTAGATTGAATTTACTTACTCTAATTTTTCTTGAAAAAGGAATTTAGAGTATGGGTGAGAAAATACTAGTGGGTAATTGGGTGTTGATCATGTGGGGTAAGGCTAGAGATAGCCAAAACCCCTTGAGAATCAAAAGCTAGAAATAGTTTGATTCTTACCCAAGTTGTTGTGGAAAGGACTTAGGAGTTTGAGAAAATCCAAGGTATAAGACACCTAATTGGTTGAGAAATGTTGGGTGCCACCTCGTCCACAACTAATTATACTATTGAATAATGCTAGGAGCTGTTAGTAATTCCAATACGATGATACCCCTTCAATATCACACTCCTAGTATTCTCTCCTTTGGTATATTGTATGCTTTGTCCTTGTTTTCATGTGTGAATTTGCAGTTCAATTGACAAGTTGTGATTCCCATAATTTTTACTTTATTATTTTT
Organism: Datura stramonium; assembly: GCA_018107945.1. Lineage (NCBI taxonomy): Eukaryota > Viridiplantae > Streptophyta > Magnoliopsida > Solanales > Solanaceae > Datura > Datura stramonium. The sequence goes on from JACEIK010001230.1 coordinate 205,263, forward strand.
GAGACATTGACGCAAGTTACTTCAATTTTATAGACAACTCTTGTGTGATCAACTACTATTTCCTATGGGATTCGACCCGACATTTGTTGGGTATATTTATTTTGCTTGTGAGGAGTGAATTTGGACGTCATCAAGAGTCGATTTCAATTTTTTCTTTTGATATTTATATACCTAATTTTAATATGGTGTAAAATTACTCTTTATCTACGAACATTAAAAAAAGTTAATTCAACCAAAGTTTATCAAAATTATTAGTAAATTAAATGGTCATCTTCTTGTGTAAATTTTTTGATTAGATTCATATTGATGGAAGTCTAAAATCTCTTCTAGATTATGTTAACGCAAAGATCAAAAGAAGTTAAGATTATCCTAAACTTATTCCAATTATGTATGGACTTTATCAATAAGAAAAATCGATCAACATATCATGTTAGCGTTTAGTACTTTTTATAATAGTAGGATAAATAGACTAAGAGTTTCAAATTTAGATTTACCATAGTCAAAGCATTGCTACTCGATGAATTTCTATCTTAAAAATCAAGAGCTCCAAGTCACTTTTTTTGGTTCAAGCCTTATACATTAGTTTTATATGAGATGAAATATTTTAAATTAAATATATTTTATTTGGTGAAAAATTAATTTTTTAGTATCAATAGTTGTATTTGAGACTTATAAGTCATGAAATTACGGCTTATTTTTCACCAAAAGCATAAGAATTTATAAGTCCTCAATGCACTTTCTAGACTAAGTTTTGATGATATTTTGATGATTTTTTAGGTGTATGAACTCCAATGTCAAAATGGAGAAAAATTGGCTAAAGATGGAGAAAAAGAGCAAAATGTGCAGCTGGACGCAAATAATCCATTCCGTGGTCTGTAAAACGGCCACTTCCAACGCAGAAAAAATAGAGAGCTAAATCTCAAAAAGGTGCATTTTGGGGTCGCGTTCCTATTCTATGGATCACAGATCGGTCTGTGGACAAAAGCGGAAAAAAAAGCTCAAGTCTACACTTCTGCGGACCACAGACCAGTTCTGCGAATCGCGCTTCAGGAATATGGTCTTATGCTGAAATCGCAGAATTTGATAGAAGACCTAGATCACAAATTGTTAACCCACTCTTGGTTAGGGGTGTGCAAATTAATGGTTAAATCAATAATCTGAACCGATAATTAGATTGTTAGATTAATAACTCGAGTTTTTGGTTTAACGATTTGATTATCGGTTTACTATCCCAAGTTATTGGGTTATTAGTTCGGTTATCGGTTTGATAATTTTTTTAACGGGTGAACCGATAACCCAATAATAATTTATTAAATTATAATTTTAGACTTTAATATACAAAGTATTCTAGCAAGAAGATGAATTGGGTGTCAATGAAAAGTGAAGGTGATGTTATTCAAATCTAAATATAAAATTAATTGCTTTGGGTTAATTCTATATACTCTTTCTCTTTTCACCCAATTTTTTCTAGCTAAACATACTTATGACTTGTGAAAATTTTTATATGAGATTTTAATGGTTAACCCAAAACCGAATCAATAATGATCAATAACCGATTAACGATATCTTAACGGTTCTTTAACGGTTTAGCATGTCTACAAACCGATAACCAATAAGTTAAACTGATAACCTTCAAAATCGAACCGAACCGACTGATACACACCCCTACTCTTAGTCCCCTTTTCAACAATACGGACCACAGATAAGTTCTGTGGTCCTATCTGCAACCGCAGAGTGAGCGCACGATGGCACTTTCATAAATCTTGTACTCCAACTTTTAAGCCTTTAAAAGGCAATTCTAATTTTATTTTGTGCATACAAATTTAGAATAGAAAATATTTATATTAAGAAAGTGGGTGAGAGAAACTTGTTCACTTTTGTAAAGATAAGTACTTGCATTTACAAAGAGAATCAAAGAAAAATTTCAGCTACCCCTTGGGTGAATCTTGTGACTTCTCTCTTATTAATTGTAAGTATTAAAGTCTCTTTTTATCTATCTCTTCTTTAAGTTAATTATTGGTAGAATGAGTGGCTAAACCACAAATCTATGGTTGTGGTTTTTAATGTGAGGATTATGTTATTGGGCCTTCTAGATGTAGTATTTTGCAAGTAGAACGTTGCATGCTTATATTCATCCTTTCACTTGTAAATGATTTTGGTAGTTGCAAACATCAAAGTATGCCTTTATTCTTAGATTTCTTGACCTAAAAAGCTTAGATTAGGAAAAAAGATGAATATCGGGGATTCGAGGCTTTCAATCCTTATTTATGACTTGGGCTGTTACAAGTATAGTCAACCCGTAATATTCAATTAGATCATAAGTTGGGTTTTACGCTATAGTAATTAATTTTTCTCTTGTATGCTTTGTGGAATTTGACTCCAACCTTGTTATATTCTATATTTGATACAACTATCGCTTTACGCCTTTTTATGCATTACAACAAAATGCATATATAGCTATAGGACACGTTGTAGCTAAATATGAAAATTTTAGTGGCTAAAAGCTTTAGCCATAAAAAAAATTTCATAGCATTCATAGCAAGATGTAGCGTAACTAAAAGTTAGCTACATAATTTATATGGCCTGTGGCTAAGAACTAATACTTTTAGCTACGAGATCTTTTTGTTGTAGCTATGATGGTAAAATATTCTTGCCACAAAAAATACATTTATAGAAAGTGATTTTATTCTTTTGCCGCGACAAATAATATTAATAGCTATCTTCATATTGTAGTCACAAGGTGTTGTATTGTAGCAAAAAAAATTATATTTATTACGTAAACTCAATGTTATAGTTAATTCTATCGCTTAGTCTCGTGGCAATAGTATCTGTTTTCAGTTACAAATAAAAAATTCATAGTTATCAATAGAAATATTTACCACAACATATTCGTATTGTTGCTAAGAATTCATATCTTTATCCATGAAATACATAGAATTATAGTGCGAAACTTTTTTTCATTTGCTACGAAAAGTGAAATTATAGTCATACTCTTGATACATAGCAATTATAGAGTTTATGTTCATCTACAAATACAAATTCATTGCTAAAATTTTATATTTTCTTGTCACGAAAAATAAAATTGTAGTAATTTTTTTTTCACAAATATAATATAGCTTCTGTAATTCATATAATGTGGATGGAAATTCATTTTTGGCATGAAATTTATCGATAATTGTAGCTAAATATATTCTTCATTTGCATAATAGATTAAAAATATTTAAAAACAAGACTTAATAAAGGTTCAACAATATTATTTAAAATAATGAAATACTATTTTTTTCAAACATATGTATGCTTTTACAAAAGAAAAAAATAATTATTTATTTCCTCGTAGGTCTTGATGCTTTCATCACTCCTCCACAAGGTGTTATGACTATTGATCTTGAGTCGCAAACATCATTCAAAAATTTTCTTCCCATATGACTATAATTTTTTCTGTAAAAAAAATATATGTGAGCAAAGCAACTCAATAGTAGAATGATACATAAGAATATTATTATTTTTTAAATAAAGATAAATTACAATAATTAAAATTAGTATAGTCAACTAAAAAAATGATCCATAATAACATAATTTATAGTATCACATGAATTTTACACAGAAAAAATACATATTTTTATCCTTCCAACATTAATAACATGGAGAAATAATTTTTTTTAAAGTAAAGTTATATATTTTTTAGACCCACAAAAAAATAATCACTGAAAATTCACTTTTTAAATAAAATTGAATTAAAACAACACTTCAAAGTAGCAAAAATAATATATGTCGATAATCGAAGAACAAATAATGTGAAATTTGTGATTGAAATCTTAGAAGAAAAAAAAGAAGAAGAAGAAGAAGGAGAAGGAAACATTCGGTGATTGATACAAAGAAGACATACTTTTCTTACTGGAATGATTTTTAATTTTATTTTATGAGTTTAGGATTTTTATCTCTTTAATCTCTCTAGTTCTCTTTGTAGGTTGTATTCTTGCTCTTTAATATCTCTAATAAGAAAGAAGGATTTAATTTAGGCAAAAGAATTAGAGGAAAATAGTTCGGATGGAATTTTAATTTTTCTTTTTGGGTTAATTAGTTTTCAAACTTTTAAATTTTGAATTCATTTTTCCTCCTAATAATCATGAAAGAAGATTTGATTTAAAAAAAATCTTATGTAATAT
>JACEIK010001230.1:210430-243281 GCA_018107945.1 Datura stramonium
AAATCTGAAAGAGGAAAGGAGTGAGAAGAATGAAAAGAAAGGAAAAGTGGAAGTTGTAAAAAGTGAGAAAGGTCAAAGGTGCACTTGGGTAAAAATGGTTAATTATTAGTAAGGAGTAAGAAAACAAATGAATGAAAAATTATTTATACAACTCCTTAGCTACAAATTTTATGATGACAAAAAATTTGTGTCTATGTCATTTTTTTATGACAAATAATTATAACTATTAAGTAAACTATAGCCATGATTTTTAGTACTTGAAAGAAAAACATTTATTTAGTTAGAAAATTTTATTTTAAATTACTTTTATTTTCTAAAAGGTTACTATTATTCCAACAAATTTTAACTCGTGAAAAAAATTAATATTAACTATGAAATTTTATTATAGCAAATTCGGAATGTCGTTAATAACCAACGAATGGCAAGTATTTTTTATTATGTGGATCTTATTTCAATGGAAACTTGATGAGTCGATCCACCTACACGTCTCAAATTTCTGATTGTATCATTTAACCATTGCTACATTTTAATAACTTGAAAGAAAAATATTTATTAGCTACAAATTTTATTTCAAATAATATATAGTGGCTAAAATGTTACTATTACTATGGTAAGTTTTAACTCGAGGCAAAAATTAATACAACTACCAAATTTTATTATAGAAAAAAATCTATAGCTATATCATTTAACTAGTGCCACAAATTTTTATAACTTAAAGCAAAACTATAATTTAGCTACGTTATTTTGTTTCAAATAATTTATTATGGCTAAAAGGTTATTATTGCTACAATTAATTTTCTCACGTGGTCAAAACTTATGATTAGCTATAAAATTTTAATGTAGTAATAATATTACAACAATTTAGGTAATTATTGCAATGATTGTTAGCAGTTATACCAAAATTGAGGAATAAGCTTTGTCAATTTAATTTTTGTAGGTAAGAAATTTAACGAATTAATAGATAGCCACGAGATTTGAATTTTTGTGGCTATTACTATGAAATAGCTATGATTTTCAAATTCATAACTTAGATTTCATAGCTAGAAATACATTGTGTTATAGTGTTTGTTCATTGAAAATATTTGAAGTATTACGTTTAGTTATTGTACCTTGAAGTTTATGAGAAGGATCATCTATAGTCTTGCTTATCATGGTTCGCCTTATTGCATATATTGAAACGGTGAGCTCCCATTCATGAGGTATATCATTGATGACCAAGGCCCACTTGACTACTCCACAAGGAACTCCAACCTCCTCCTCACACTCCTTATCTTGAGGATCCTCAATCTCAACCCCGTTAACAACATTCACATTATCATAAAAAAGAGTCATTAACCATTTCAGTGAATGCCCTCCAGTTGGGGCACTCAATCATTTTAAAAGTAGCATTTAAAAGAGCAAGAAAAAGTACCTCCTTCCTTTGGAGGAAGTGTGCGAGTAAGCTTCTCAACTTGATTACCTTAAATAAGGGGCTTCTCGATATCTAGCATGATGTTCTTTTTCTTTGGCCAATTAGGAGAGGAAGATTCTCCTTCTTTGTTGCAGTGCCAAGAACCATTGAACCCTATTGACTTGTCAAGTTTTCCTCTTTGAGCCCCGCCTCTATCTCAATAGCCGCTTCAAGGGTTTAATCCATATTATTATAATGGTGAAGCCTCATGCGGAAAGGCAATCTCCTTACTCAACGCGGCTCAGAACAAAGTCATAGCATTCAAAAGATCTTCATCAAAGTCTATCCTCATCTTCAAAATTTAAAACTCATAATAATATCATTCTACACTTTTGGTGCCTTTATGCAAAGTGTAGATATTTTTTGAATTGCTCTTGGTACATTTTAATGACATATTTATGCCTCAAGATTGCCTTCAAATTTTCTCGAAGAGGGTGGGAGTCAAACCATGCATCCTCCTAGTCGTAACTTGGATTTCTCACCATTCAAAAGTAAAACCCTCAAATTGAGCAATGGAATAAGAAGCCTTTCGGACATTGGACATTTTATTAGTCAAGAAGATTTTATCACATTGCATCACCCAATCAAGAAACACATCCGAATTTCTTTCACACTTGAAAGAAGAAAGAGTAACTTTAACGGAGTTAAGACTCATGTCTCGAGCCTATTGTTGCCTTGGAACACATTATCCCATGTGTATCATCAATAAGGTAGTTATCAATAAGGTAGTCATCATGATAACCCCAACCACGATGGTCATCTCTTCTATGTTCACCCCTATGACTACCGATTTGAGAAATAGGACAATGTCGACCTCCTCTTCCCCAATGAGAACCTTGAAAATTCATATGTGGTGGAGGCATATGTGGTGGAGGCATAGTTACATATGTTTATGGTGGAGGTACATATAGTAGGGTAGAAGTAGGTAATGGACAATAGAAGATAATAGTGGGATGGTGGAGGTAGAATAGAACATTGTATGAAAGGTCGGGGGTGATATCGATGAAGAAGTGTTTTGACGGACTCCACTGGTGTGTCCATAATAGTGAAAGAAAAGAACAGAAGAAGATTCCCTAAGTCTTCTTTCAATGTTTAACATTTGATTCTCCAAGCTATCTAACCACCCATCAATTCGGAAATATAAGGTGGAGATCATGTTCATCAAGTCAAGCATAGTGGGTTCCCCAGTGGGCACCCGAGTCTCCTCTTCTTGGTTGGAAATTATACCTATTCAAAGACACAAAATCAAAACAAGAAAACGTATTAAGTTAGTGAAAATAACTCACAATCACTTAATAAATGCTCACCTTTTATATGACTCGCAAATTAGCGCGACCAAGGATTATAGCCCTTCTAGTCTGTTGAGCTGCAAGGGTCTAATCTCAACTTGAGGTCAAGAATATATTCTTGTTAGACTCAATAAAGAGAGCTCAAACTTACAAAAGGGAATCAATATGATTAAATAAAAAGATAGAAGAAAAAGCACGAAAAAAATCAAACTAAAAGAAAACTAACAAAGAAGAGGAAGAATTACTTGACGTTAAGTAGTTTTGAAAATTAATGAGATAAAAAGATGATGAAGAACTAATCAAAAAGTAATCAAAAATGTTAATTAGATGTTAATTAATTGATAAATCGGAATAAAATTGAGTGAGAAAAAAAACTATGAAGTTTGACACTTAGAAAAAAATTTAGGTTGAAAAAAATCCCTAACACTTCGAAAAAAAGGGTTGAAAGTGCAGATTTTAGCCTATGAAACTGAGGCTCATGTGTGTGTTTCACGAGTGGGGGAGGAATCCTACACAGCTTCCCGGCTGGCAGCGTCGCACTAATACGGCGCTACGTTTGTGCTGACTTGGTGCTGACCAGGAAGCTAACATGGCATCAACGTGGAAAATATTTTTTTTTCAAATTCAAACGTTTTTCTTTTACAAATAATAATTTTCAAAAGTGAACACAACTAATATTTTTTGCCAAAAATTAATGTAACAATTCCTAAAAGTCCCTAAGATTAGATCTTATACTTGAAGTAAAAATCAGTGGAAAAGGGACAAAATGTCATAGGACTTGCCACGCCACGACTCATGGTGAGTGATGTGTTGTGGTTTTACAACACTTTCGACGCTTAAAACATAGAAATATGCTTGGTCTTAGGTATGTTTATACCAGATATGAGGTGTTTTTACCTTATTTTTAGGAAAATCAGGTCCAGGAGTTGGATTGAGAAAAAGGAGCAAAAAAGTGCAGAAAAGTGGCTTGCTACGGGCCTCAGTACAAGTCGTACCATACTAGTACGAGTAGTACCATATTAGTGAGAGCCTCTACCTAGCAATCATGGTAGAATTCAGAGAAAATTGCACAAGTAATGGGCCAACGTCGACTCACGGTACAAGCCGTACCTAGAAGTCATAATAAACTTCAGAGGAGTTGCACTTGCAGAATCTCCTTGTACAATTGGATGCCACATACCGTAACATCAACATACGAATCATACCATGGAGTTGTGGAAAAGTTCAAAGGATGTCAGATTTGCAGAAGTACAAACCACGAGTGGCATGTATGACTCGTAGTGATATTGTACGAGCCGTACCAATTATCCGTATCTGAGAAGAAAGAAGCTGCAGATTCACACTACGGACAGAAGCCACGACTCGTAGCTTTATGCTACGACTCCTAGGATGTGGCGACAGCGGAATCCCTGTTAATTTAGGAAAGATTTTTATTAATTGTATAAATACTTTTTAGTTATTTTCCATAAAGGGAGATGACAAATTTGACACTTTTGGCTTTGTATTCATATTTTTTGGGTTTTCTAAGTTCTTCGAGATCAACTACTCGAATACATAGACAAATTTATCATTGTTCTTGAGTTTTTGAAAATTAATTATGCAATCAATTATTGAGTTCTTTCTTTCATCATCATTGTAAGTTGTTAATTATATTCTCTTCTATAGAATCTAATTTCTTTCTTGAAATCATGAATAGTTAAACCCTCCACAACTAGGGTTGTGAGAACTATGATGGAATAACAAACTAAGGTCACCACAAAGTGATTCTAAATCAATACGAATGTCTGAATTGTTCTTTTCTTCATGCTTAATGTTAACGGTGCGCAACATTAGGACTACCCGAATTCTCTTCTTGCTTGAACCTAGAGAAGTATATATTAGGAAAAGAAAAGAACAACAAATCTTTGAAATTAAGTTTCATTGAATAGCTTGAGCTGCGGTCGCCGGATAGTTAATTTGAAAATATTGATAAAGGTTAAATTGAAATCGCTCATGAGACCTAACTCGATGATTGAGTAAAGTCATCTAATAGGGAAAAATCAGTTGTTTAGATGAGAATAATTTATCATTTCTTCAGTCTAAGTATTGGGATAGATCACGAGTGTAATAATCTGACCTAGTTAGGAAGCCATGGGGAATACCTCCCTAGTTGATTGCGTAACTATTAGTTACAACTCTTTCAAAATACTATTACTTATTTTACAAACCCCCTTTAGGAAATAATTAAACTAAAAGGGTAAATACTAGCATTAGTCTGTATCTTGACCATATTTCCTGTGGGATCGACCCCAACCTTAGTTGGATTCTTTATTGACAATGTTCGTATTATACTTCTTTAGGAGTGTAATTTGAGCGTTATAAAAAATGGTGTCATTGCCGAGGACCAAAACTAAGGCTAATTAGATGGGTATTGCTCTTACAAGAGTTTGAGTTTGAGGTGAAGGACCGAAATGGGACCAAAAATCAGATGGCTGATCACTTATCTGGACTAGAGGTAGAGGTAAGATTTAAAGACAAGATCGATATTGATGATGCTTTCTCAGATGAGCAGGTGTTGGCTGCATCCCATAATTTGATCTCATGGTTTGCCAATTATGAAAATTATTTGATAAGTGACATGATTCCGATAGACCTGACCTTGCAGCAAAGGAAGAAGTTCCTATTTGATGCGCGGAGGTTCTATTGGGATGAGCCATATTTGTTTTGTATTTGTGAAGATAGGCTGATTCGTAGACGTGTTCCAGAGGTTGAGATGCTGAGCATACTTGAGGCTTGATATTCATCCCCGGTTGGGGGTCATCATAGGGTATCTAGACTGCATATAATATTCTGCGGTGCGGGTATGTAATACCCCAGAAGTGCCTAACACTAGACTCGACATTTAAAATGTGAATAGTAGGAAAATAGGAAGAATCACCTCAAAACGACTCATGGTACGAATTATGGGAAGAAGTAACGGGTCATAGGATCACTCGTGGTTAGCAATCTGCTGAGGAAAAGTTGATAACAACGAGTCTAGTAATGACTCATTAGACCTTGTAACGGTTCACGGATTGAAGTTATTGATTGGATCAGTACTGTCAAGATGAATGGTACGAGTCATGACACGATTCATGGTGAGGAACCACGAATCATGGTAAGGACTCGTTGGTTGGATATAGGGTGAAAGGGTGGAAGGTACAGGTCAAGGTACGACCCGTTGTGAGGAACAATCAGTCGTTACTCGCACCCATAGGAAGGAGTAGGGAATTTTCTAGTGGTGGCAACGGATGGGTCCAACAACTCATGGGATGGTACAAGTCGTTATGTGATCCTTGGAAAACTCCAGAAACTAAGGGATGAAGCAGTGGCAACAACATAAGGTACCACCAAGTCATGGTATCAGGGTACGACTCGTTGTGTGAGTCGTGACTTTGCAGTGAGCAGTTTTTCTGTGAATTTAATAAGGGGATTCTTGTAATTTCTAAGCTCCTAAGCTCTAAAATACATAGTTTTAAGCTCAATTAGGAGTATTTTAAGAGGGTTTATTCTATACAAACCTATTCCCTCCCTATTCATGCAAGCTTAGAGATTCCCAAAGGACATAGTGTTTAGAATTCTTCAAGTTCTTCCCCAATTCTCTTGGACTTTCAAGAAAGGTTATAGAATCAGATTACTCAGGTATGTAGGGTCGTGAATGAGAGTTTTCCTTCACTCTCATGCCTAATTCTCATCTCAAGTTCATAAATTCAAGTTGTATGATTCTATGGGGTTTTAACCCAATTCTATGAAATTCTCTATAATTAATTCATGGGTCAATTCTCTTCATGTTTTAAATAATGTTTTAAGATTCATGGGCAAGTTTTATACCTATTTTAATTATAATTCATGATTTCAAGTTTTAAGAACATGATGCCCAATTACGCAAGTTTCATGAAAAGTTGAGTTTATGATTTATGCTTTCAAGTATGATGAGATTTCTAGTATATATGAATGTTGTCAAATTACCCATGAATATATTTATGATTTTATTAATGATTTCTATCTCATGCAAGCATGATGTTAAGATTTGGGCAAGCCCACTCAAGTTAAGCAAGATTTCATGATTTAGCCAAGGCTAATAAGTTTAATTATCTTATGTGATAGAATCAAGACTCCCCATATGTTAAGATTCCAGTAATGTTTCAATCTATGAATATATAAGCATTATACATGTTTTGGGAGTAGTGTCGAGCACTGAGTAGGCTTGGGGTTCCAAGGTTCTCCAGTATAACGAACTATGCCCCAACATAGGTATACGTTGCGGCCTCTCAAGATAGCATTTGCCCTAGCCCAAGGGCCCACAGTGATATCACACTTTACTTAATCCTTCACCCTGGCAAGGCGTAGGATGACATCCTCCACGTGGGCTAGATGTGGGATCATCATGAGCTCATACATGGTGGTTGCCAGTTAAGACGAGTATTCTATTATTCCTCATGATTTCAGTAATGCATATATTATTAAATATTATATTATGTTTTCAGCTGGTTCGATCTAAGGATTAGTTCATGAGCTTTTACTTATGATTTCAGATATGGCAAGCCATATACACTTGCTTCAATTTATGTTTACTCATGATTTTAGATATCAGCATACAACCCTTACACTCAGAATTTTATGATGTTATGATTTAGGATATGCATGATTTTAGTTTTACTTAATTAGCCTATTTTACTTACCTTGCATACTCAGTATATTTCAAGTACTGACCACATACTCTATGCTATATCACTTCATGATAAAGGCTCAGATTCAGGCTCTGTCTCATTGCTAATCAGTTTCCAGAGTTCAGCCCAGACAGTTGTTGGTGAGTCCTCATCATACGAGGACCTTTACATAGTCGAGTTATTGTCGATTTCTATTTCAAACTTCTATTGAGCTTGTTGGTAGTATTTTCCCATCAGCTCGTTTGTATGTTAGAGGCTTTTCAGACATAGTTTGTATATTCAGCTTCAGATTCAGTGTTTTGAGATTTCTGTTTTTAAAATGTTTTTACTATTTAGACTTCCTCTATTTCAGGATTTATTCTTTCACTTTATTTATGTTGAGCTTTAGTTTTCATATTTATGTCATGGATCAACTTGGAGCCATTTATGGTTCTAAGTTTCGTGTCTATATCCGGGCCTATGTTCGGGTCATGACAAACTTGGTATCAGAGCAAAGGTTCAGTGTGTCCTAGGGTGTCTGAAAATCACATTAAGTATAGTATTTTTCATGGGTGTGAAGTGTGTCACATTTATGACGAAGAGGCTATGAAACGTTTTAGGAAATTTTCCTTCTTTCATGATCTATGTCATACGATGAAGCATCTCTTTATCCTTCTAACTCATGATATACGCATTTACAGAATCATTCCTCATCGCTGAGTTAACGGAAGAAGGAACGGAAATAGAAACGACCAAGAGAATAACAATGGAGATGGGCACCAGCAAGCCCCACCAGCCCCAGCGGATCATGTGCCCGAGCAGGTCTCTCATGTTGAGTTTAGGGCAGCTTTTTAAATGTTGGCCTAGTCTTTAAGCGCTCAGGTCAACCAGCAGGCGGTGGCCCATGTCCCGCAGAATGTGAGTGCAGCGGCATCTCGAGTTCAGGATTTCCTCAGGATGAATCCCCCTAAGTTTCTTGGGTCGAGAGTGGATAAGAACCCACATGAGTTCCTGGATGAGATACATAAGAACACCCAGATTATGGGAGTTACGGGATAAGAGAGCACCGACTTAGCCTCCTATCAGCTGAAGGGGGTTTCTTATATTTGGCATCGTCAGTAGAGAGATGGTAGGGCAGTGGGCGTAGTTCCCATGAGTTGAGATGAGTTCATGATAGCATTCCTAGATAGATTCTTCCCTAGAGAGTTGAGGGAGGCAAAGGTGGTGGAGTTCGTCAATTTAAAGCTAAATGATATGACGGTTCAAGAGTATGCCTTGGAGTTTGTCCGGTTGTCCAAGTATACGCTAGAGATGGTGGCAGACTAGAGGGCCCGTATGAACAGATTTGTGTATGGAGTGTCCAACTCACTAGTCAAGGAGTGTAGGACGGCGATGCTGAAAAGTGACTTGGACTTTTCTCGATTGGTCATATATGCCCATCATGTTGAGGCGGACCAGATGAGGGATAGAGAGAGAGAGAGAGAGAGGCCAAGAGGGCTAGGACGAGCAGTATTGAGTCTTCCCAGCAGAAGCCCAATGGTGGGCATCGTCAACAGTCTCATCAGAGACCATCAGTTCCAACGCCGTCATCAGCTAGCATGCCTTTTAGTTCTAGGCGTGATTAGAGAGAATGGGCATCGGGATCTAGAGGTCAGGAGAGCCTAGTATTCCAGTGTGCAGCAAGTATGTCAGGAGGCACCCCGAAGAGTGCTTAGCAGGTTCAAGTGCATATTTCGGGTGCGGGAACCCTGGTCATATGCTTAGAGATTGTCCAACGGCTAGACAGGGCCATGGTAGAGGGCGAGACCTAGCTACCAGTTTATCAGCTCCACTAGCACGCTCAGCTCAGTAGGGTGCATCCACTAGTACAGGTGGTGGTCAGTGGAAAAATAGGTTTTATGCCCTTTCATCTCGACAAGAACATGAGGTGTCTCCAGATGTGGTCACTGGTATATTACGAGTATTTCTATAACACCCCAAATATTTCTAAATCAGATTCCAGGCTTGAGGAAAGAAATCAGATAGAAAATGGAAGTTTGGTGCAGAACGAGTGGGGGGACGACTCGTTAGGAGACCCCACGAGTCGTGGTCAAACCCGTGGGGAAATAGTTTTGAGGTTTGGTCAAGTTCGGTGGTAACAGATGACCTGACGAGTCATCTTACCTGTCAACAACTTGTTAGGTTAGTCATTGGATGGGGGTTAGGGTCCTGGATAAAGTCTCATGCAGTGGAGGTGACGGATCGTTGGCCATGAGTCGTCATGGCAGACCATGACTCGTGAAGTGAGTCGTGGGTTGTGTTAGGGAAATTTTGAGGAGTTGGGACAGTGGAGACAACGGGAGGTCATAACGAGTCGTTACATCTAGCCATGATTCGTCATGTCATGTCGTTGGTTGGTGTAATAGTGTAACTAACGAGTGGTTTGACGAGTCGTTAGAGGAAATAATGACTCGTCATGTTGATCGTGGGTTGAGAAAGATGAAGCCGTGAAGTCAAGTTCCAGTGTACCTGACGGATAGTCACCACGAGTCATGGTATGGACCAACGACTCATGGTGAGGGTCGTTGTCCAAGTTCGACAGATTTTTCATGTTTTACTCAGGGGTATTTTGGTAAAGTCTGATGCTTTCAAAATTAAAGTGACGTCATTTTGGGCTACTAAGGGATGTTTTTAGGACATTTTCTAGTCTAAACCCTTATTCTCTCAACTCTCCTTCCTCTCCTCTCAAGATCAAGGATTCACCAAGATTTTCATCAAAAGGTTCAGGATGTAATTTCGAGTGGGATTTCTCCTACCAGGTATATGGGTTCTTCAACAAGGATATTCTTCCATCGTTGTGCCCCAAAATTTTTTTATCAAAGCCCAATTTCAACTAATCTAGAAAAGCATGATCTAGGGTTTGTGTGATGGGTAATTTATTATACATTTTCTTAACTGCTAGAATCTACTGTGATTATGAATTAATTTGGGATATAGATTAATGGGTTGTCTTGAATTGTGGGTTAGATGATGAAAATGCATGAGTATAGAATGTTCTTAATAAGTTGGCTCGAATATTGTATGATATTTTATTATTGTTCGCCTGATTATCGTAGTAACTTGTGTCCATGTTTAAAATATGTGAATATCGTATGATTTTTCCTGATAACCCGATTATTCCATTGATAACTATGTTGAGATGAGTTGTAAGGTTATGGGCTTGAACAATTGAAATTAAATTATGTATTATCACTATGTTTTCATTGAAATTGATTGGGTATGAGGTGAATCTATGATAATGGATTAATTACTGCCTCTTTCTCGTGAAGTGGAGTAATATTATGAAATGGGTCTTATGAAATGAAAATGTATGTCTTTCCCATGAATTTGTCATGAATGTGGAGGTATGAGTTTCACGTATGGGTTCTCCATGATAAAGTATATATTGAACCTATGGACCATGCATGACCCTATGCTACATGTTGAATGAGATGAATTCGGAATTTGAATGTTGTGAAGTATAATGCATGATGTGAATCTATAAAATTCTCGTTAGTGTAAGATGTTTGAAGAAAATATTGAATTGGTTCCGTGATAATGTAAATTATGATGATAAAGCATGAGAATGATATTTCAGACGGTTGAGCTTGTGTGTATTAGGAAGTAGCCCTAATCCTTCTAAACAAATATTGTATGCCGAAAATAGTGAATGTTCTTGTCTCTGATTAGCTATAGTAATTTAGACTAGCTCTAGCTGTCTGGGACTCACATCCCTAGTCACCAGCTGAGAACATTTCCTTTTAATCCGTCGGGACTCACATCCCTAATCACCAGCTGAGAACATTTCCTTTTAATCCGTCGGGACTCACATCCCTAATCACCAGCTAAGAATGTTTCCCCTTAGTCTGTTGGACTCACATCCCTAGTTACTAGTCGAGTAGGTTGGCCTTAGTCCGTCGGGACTCACATCCCTAGTCAGCCAGTGACTCTCCATATCAGAGAAATCTCTCCTTTAGACAGTCATGGACTCTCTCTAGCTGAGAATGTTTCCCTTTGACAGTCAGAAACTCTCCCTTAGACAGTCATGGACTCTCTATGATATTAGTCACAGATTTGGACCTCTGTACTGGTCCCATTTATAATATTTTGCGAATTAGTTGACCTTATGTTAATGAATGTCCTTATAAAGTGGTTACGCTAATATGTATATATAAAATTCATATAAGATTGTTGTATCTCCTTTCAGTTATATTACTATTAATGTGTGTTTAATTTATTTCCTTTTTGTATATTTGTATGTTTCAGTTTATTTACGCTTCCTGCATACTCAGTACATTCCAAGTACCGACCTCACGCCTTTATGTGCTATATTATATCATGATATAGATTCAGGTCTCCAGACTCAGCCTCGTGGTTAGATATGCTTCGTCCTCTCCCAGCTACTAGTGGTGAGTCCTCATCTCCCAAGAATGTGATTTATGTTTCTTTTTCTTATGTTTCAGTTTTCAGACTTTAGGAGTTAGTTGGGGGTTTGTCCCAGCAACTCATCAGTTTAGTAGAAGGCTTTCAAACTTGTCTAGACAGATTCAGCGTTGTATCTAAGTGTTGTTAAAAGTTATTCTCATGGTTTCTATAAGATTGCTATTAGATTCCGCTTATTCATGTTGTTGGTCATTTATATTGTTAAGTGTTATGCTATGTTTATGCCATGGGTCGACTTGGAGCTTTTCGGAGTTCCTTGTCCCATGTTACGGCTAGGGTGTGAACTCGAGTCATGACAATTTCATCTTAATAATTATGCATTATTAGACCTGGGGTTACCTTATCTTTTGTGACGCCCTATGTTTCTAGTAGTTTTGGAGTCAGTCCCAAAATCCTATCAGAATCCTTCTTAGTCTCTACTCTAGTCGGTGGCTCAGTTATAGCTCGATAGGTTGATGTGTCGTGATTTTACGACACTTTTGGTGCTTAAAACTAAGAAAATATGCTAATCTCGGGGATGTTTATATAGATATAATGTGTTTTTTTAAAGTATTGAAGGAAAACAAGTTCGGACAGTGAAATGGGCATAATGAGCCTAAAATGGGCTAAGTGTGGACTGCCATCAAGGTAACGAGTCGTCATGTTAGTGGACAACTCATTCCCTGAGCCGTTAGGAGAAGAGGAGTTTGAATGCAAAAAACTCAGGGTGGAAAAAGTGGTGAAAATGGATCAACATCACTACTAGTTATGTCTAGCAATGAGTCCTTAGGAAGGTCGTGAGGACTAGAAGCTGAAACTGATCAAAAGATCTTTGAGTCATAATAGAAGGAGTAACGAGTCATCTTACAGCTTCACGACTCATTGGGAGCACTCGTCAGGTGATGTTCAGAAGTTAAGCATCAAGGGATAAGTGTCAGTACAGAAGGAGCAACGAGTCTCCATGAGACTCAATGACTCGTCATGAGCAGGAATGTGCAGTCATCTGGAACACTGGAATTTTAAGACTTAGAAGCAACGGGGGACTTCACGACTCGTCCAGTCACTTAACGAGTCGTTAGGTGGCCTTTCATCCAGAGGGAACTGCTTGTTGAGTACAAGTTATCACTTCACTTCACGACTCATTAGGACACCTAACGAGTCGTTGCCACTGCCGACCTGCATTCCTTGTTAAATTAGGAAAGAATTTGTTTAGTGTCTATAAATATTTTATGTAGTTTTCTTTTTGCAGTTTATGCTTTATTACGATTTTTTACCATATTGTTCATTGTTGTTGATCAACATCAAGGTTCAAGAAACAACTTTCATAATTTTGTTCTTGAATTTGGGGATTCAAACCAACTTTGAAGTATTAATCTTAGATTTTTGTTGACTTATCCAAGACGTGTGATTTCTTCTACGAATTATTGTAAGATACAATTATAATTTCGTCTACAATTCTTAATTGTAATTTTTCAAGCATGAGCAGCTAAACCCATAACTAGGTTGTGGAAATCATGATGAATTAACATACATAGGCAAAAATACTTAGTGAATCTTGAACGGGGTTTATGCACGTATTGTTTTTTCCTTTCGTTTTAATTTCTTCTTAATGGTTACAAATGTTGGAATTTGTCTTATTCTTTCTCACCAGATCAAGGGGGTAATGAATGAAAAAAGAGATTAACAATGGAGATTTGAAGCTATCAACCATCATCTAATAGCTTGACCTTGTCCGGGAATAGCTAATCCGATATCAAGGATAAGGGTTAATTAAGTATATATGCGCATACGGATCAAGTTGCATGGTGATAATCATCTAAGTATGGGACCAACCATTTAGGTGAAGTTAACTTTCTGATATTGCATGTTAAACATCGGAATAGATCACTAGTATAAAACGCCTTTTGGTTATGAAATCATGGGGAATGCAATCCTAGTCAACTGACCCTTTGAATACAATCAATTTTAAATCCAGGATCTACTCATTACTCTCTACTATTTTTCATTATTTTTTGTTACAATTTACCCCCTAGGAAATAAGTAAGCCAATAGTAGTTGTTAAACGCATTAACTGAGATCCTCTCCATATTCCTCGTAGGATTCGACCCCTACCCTGGTTGGGTTCTATATTTGAACATCGACCGCTTTATATCTCCTTACAAGGTGTAATTTGAGAGACATAAAATTTTGGCACTATTGTTGGGGAACATGGCTTAGGCTTTTGTTAATTGTGTTTGCTTTGTTGTTAGTCCTTATTTCCTTTTTAGTTTTTCTTTTTAGTTTTTTCTTCTTTTTAGGTCTCAGGTTCATGTATGCTCAGTACTAGGAGCCGAGGAAAATTCCTGATTTTAATTGATCACGAACTTGAGCGAACACTACGGAATTTAAGGAAAATGGCCAACATACATAGGCAAGAAACAGTGGAAGAAGCAACAACCAGAATGTTGGCTGAGAAACAAGCTCACGCGAGAGATAGAGAGGCAGCTAGGCTTGCTGAAGGGCAACGCCAAGCTGCAGAAGCTGAGCAAGCTAGAAGGAATAGAGGTCCAGACCAGCAGAGGCACCGGTACTTTGATGACGATGATGCTGATATTAATGAGGCCGGTGCCACTGGAGCTATTGTCCCTCCCCCTTTGCTTGCTAGGGAAAAGTTTGATATTACTAGTGGAATGATCCAATTTCTCAACATGAAGGGGATATTTGTGGGTCATGCTACTGATAATGTGCATATTCACTTGACTAGTTTTATAGGTATCTGCAAAGCATACAAACAACCGAGGGTGAAGTCTGGATGCGATAAGACTGAGGTTATTTTCCTTTTCACTAGGGAGTGAGGCAATGTTATGATTGGTTGAATTGATAAATGATTCTATTACTACTTGGAGGGAGCTTAAAAGAGCTTTTCTTGAGAGATTCTTTCCACCTTCCAGAGCATTGCAGCTAAAAGATTAAATTTATAACTTCAGGTAGTTGAATTCTGAAGCACTTCATGAGACTTGGTTGCGGTTCAACAAGAAGCTGAAAAAGGTGGTTGGCTTGGTTGCAGTTCAACAAGAAGCTGAAAAAGGTGCCCAACCACATGATCCCAGATGATACACTATTGGAAATATTTTATAGGTCTCTGAATGCTAATACCAAAGCAGTGGCGGATACTGTTTCTGGCAGAATATTCATGAGTCATACATATGTTGAGGCCGCTGAGGTCCTTGATAGGATCACCAAAACCAACCGCGCATGGAAAACAAGAGAGTCAAAAGTTCCTGCTAGTACTTATGCGGTAGGTATGTCTGCAGAGCAGAGAAGAAAGGATGAAGAGCGAGATCATTATATCGCTGAGATCAAAACCACCACGGGCCTCCTTGCTAAACATATTATGGGAGTCGAGAAAGAAAAGGTGAATGCAGTTGGTTTTCAGGGCAAGGCCCCAAGAAATGGTAGAGGCAAGTCAGAGTCTGAGGAGGAAGCCAATTATTTTGAATGATCAAGGGACGGGTTTTCGGACCAATGCACAAGGGTCTAACAAAGACTCTTGGCGTCAAGGTCAGGGGAACCAAGGTCGGAACTATTATAGAGACAACAATTACAATCGGGTCCAATACAGGGATAGGAGTAGAGAAAGAGATAATGGTGACTGGAAAAAGCGTGAGGAGTACAAAAATGATAGAAGTGGTCTCTATGTTCCTCCAAGGAACTGTGAACTAAAGTCTAGCGATTCAAGGGTGGAAGATATATTATATAAGGAACTCAAGCAGAGGGAGGCAACAGATGGCCATTTTTATGAACTCCACGCTGATATTTCTGGTATGAACCAAAGGATGGAGTCACATGCCGTTGCCATTAAGCATATTGAGCAGCAGCTTGGTCAGATGTCTGTTGCTATGAACCCGAGGCAAAAGGGCATGCTTTCCAGTAACAAAGTTTAGAATCCAAAAATTGACAGTCATTGCATGGTTGTCACTAGTAGGAATGGGAAGGCGATAGTTGATCCTCCTATGTTGCTTGTGACTAATGAGATAGTCGAGCCCTCAATGATTGATGATGATATGATGGCGAACTCTTAGGAACAGGTTTTGATTGATGATGCAGTTGAGAAGATAGCTCC
This sequence comes from Datura stramonium, assembly GCA_018107945.1. Classification (NCBI taxonomy): domain Eukaryota; kingdom Viridiplantae; phylum Streptophyta; class Magnoliopsida; order Solanales; family Solanaceae; genus Datura; species Datura stramonium. The sequence goes on from JACEIK010001230.1 coordinate 226,379, forward strand.
TAGTAATGTAGAGGAGCATGGGTTTGATAAAGGGAAGGAGAAGGAGGTATCTCAAAAGATAACGCCCATTCCTATACCTCTTCCCTCTTTCCCGCAGAGGCTGAAGAAGAAGATCAAAGATGCGAAGTATCACAAATTTATTTCAATGCTGAAACAATTATCTGTGAACATCCCATTAGTTGAGGCACTTGAGGAGATGTCTGGCTATACTAAATTTATGAAGGATATTTTCACTAAAAAGAGGACCGTGAGCTTTGAGCCTGCTGATAATTTGCACCACTATAGTGCCATAGCATCTTCGTCTTTTGTGTAAAAGAAAGAAGACCCTGGAGCTTTCATCATACCGAGCACTATTGGAGCCTTTAACTTTGCTAAGGCTTTTATGTGATTTGGTGCTAGTATTAATCTGATGGCATTGGCAGTTTAGACAGTTGGGCTTGGGAGCCCCCAAACCAACTACAATGCAGCTATTGATGGCAGATCGCATGGTGAAAAATCCGGTGGGGATTCTTTATGATGTTCTGGTGAAGGTGAAGTCCTTTATATTTCCGGCCGACTTTGTTATTCTGAACTGTGAGGTTGATTTCTGAGGTCCCCATTATCTTGGCGCAGCCATTCCTCGCCACTAGACGTGCTCTCGTGGACAAGGAGACCAGATAGTTGAAATTTTGGTTGAATAATGAAGAGGTGACATTTAATGTGTGTCGTTCCATAAAACATCCAAACAACATGTGGGTGGTCTTAGTGATTGATAGTGTGGAGGTTGAGCTTCCAGTCATGCCTATTGGTGAGAGGGTGAGTATTGAGGATTTAGCAGTAGTGTTGATGAATGTTGATGCTAAGGAGATTTAGGGGGTGAGGAGATCGTTAATGCACTTGCAGGTATGGGGTTGTACACTTATGCTCCAAATAAGATTGATCTTGATCTAAAAAATCATGTGATCCCACCAGTCAAGCCATCTATTAAGGAGCCTATAGTATTGGAGCTCAAGGCACTCCCATCTCACTTACCATATGTATTTCTAGGGACCGAAAATATATTACCGATAATAGTAGCAGCAGACTTGGTGGAATGACAAGTGGAGGTTTTGGTCTCAATTATAAAGAGGTATGAGAAGGCCATTGGGTGGACCACTCTCAGGACTAGGTAAGATCACACTCGCTCTCACAAAGAAATTCTAACAGTGTGCATGCAATGTCATAGGCTTACATTTATTTTCAATACCTCGATTTTCAGACAGGTAAGCAGGATCACTAAAGGACTTTTTAAGCTTGTAACGTAGGCTCGGGTTCGGGTATGATACATATGCGATTAGTAGCTTAACCCCCGTGGCACTGCAAATGCCTTGACTCCACTTTTAACCTTTTTTCATATTTTCTCCCCTTTTTCCTTCACTTGCTTCTTCTTTTATTTTCATTTGCAACAACGAGTGTGGTTCTTCTTCTTTCAAGCATTCATTGATTTAACATTTTTTTTCTTTTCTTGCCCGAAGAGCACTTCCTTGGCGCTGGCGGAGAGATTGAAAGAACGGGACTTTTTCTCTTTTAACAACATTTTTGTTTCTTTCTTCTCTTTCATTACACACACTGCACCCGCTCTTTCATTTTCATACCCAATTTCATTCCACTCTACTCTTCTTAATCACCCCTATAATAGTCACCCTCAACTTAGGTATTTTCCTGAGTTGAGGTTTACAGTGTCCAAGGAGGAACCAGGGCCAAAACAAGTTCATTTTTAATCAAAGCAGGAAGGTGAATTTGTATAAACAAAAATAAAGGTCAATTTAAGCTCCAAGATTTGGATCAAGGGATATTTATTTTCTTTTGGTAGGTCTTTTAAGGCTAAAGTGGGCTCATTAATCAAAAGTGACCTATGATCCTTTCCTAGTTTCTCATCCTCTATCTCGGTACGACTGACCAGGCAAGTTCTAAATTGACACACACAGCTAAATTTAACTACCAAATCTCACTCACACATAACACAGGTCAACATCATCACTTCTACTAACTGTTAGTTCAGGTACAACCATACAATGGTAAACATGTTCACAGCTTTAATGTCATTCAAAGATTCACAAAGGTCAGACTTATCGATTTTAACACACACATAAAAAAATTTAGGAGGGGTATCACATTATCATTTCAACTAAATTCAAAAATTCAAGCTCTTGACTGTCTTAAGTTCACCTAACTTTCTTTCGACTGACCCAAACAAACACAAAAACATAAAACCCTATACGTGCCGATTCTACTAGATAAGGAACACCCCCGAGGAAAAAGATATCCGGCAAAAAAAACCCTCGGGTTATGTTCATCAAAAATACACAGGCATCCCTCCCCACCCCCGTCAAGAAAAGCATGCGTCATCCTCGATGCATATATATATAAAACAAAAATATGGAAATAGAGAACATACCTATGTGACCTATGTGTCTGCGACCTGGTCAGTGGAGGGTGCAGATACTCCTCCAATGTCCTATCTGATATCACCGTCTTGAACCGATGCATTTTCAGACCCAACTGAGCTCGTGCCTTCTCCTCGAGCTCTCGTTGCCTTAATTGTGGACCTCTATCGAGCCTCCTCCAGGATAAATGCAGGCTGTCTCTATCTCTCTCCGCTCTCGCTTTTGCTGACGGAGCAGAGAGTCATCCTCCTCAAAACTTGCCTCCTCACGAGGCCTTTTTCCCTTATCTTGTGCCACCGGCTCCTCAGTAATGAAGTCAAACACCGGTGGTAGCTCTTCTTCGCTTTCATTCTCTATCACTGGAAGCACAGGTGGAGGGATCGCAATTACCTGTCGTGCAGACAACTCCCGCACCTCTGCTCTAAGTGCTGCTACCTCTACATACCACCTTGCCAATTCGGGCGCCTGTAACTGTGCAAGGTGCTCATCCATGCGTCTCTAAAAAGCATCTAACCTACCATGAACGGAGCTAGAGAGCGCCTCCAATTCTTTGGTAACCCAAGGCTTGACTTGCTCCTTTAGCACCTTTACTTGTAGAGCCGTGAGTGCTTGTTGTTTCTTAGCCTTTGCCAGCCGTCTAGACATGTCGGTCGGGAATTCTTTGGAAATCTCAAACTCTCAACAAGTATATCCTTAAATGTCATAAAAAATTTAACTATAAAATCAAAATAATTGCTATTTATACTAAGCTAGAAAACGGAAGAGTAGCTATTACAATTATACCCTTAATGAAATAAGAGTCTTATTTGGTTGTCTTCCTTTCGTTGAATTCAAAAAATGGTCATTTGCAATATTAACCTATTTTCTTTATCAACATGACCACCTTCGCACTCCGTCCATCATTCGCCCTCCTAAGCTATCATCCACACATAAGCACCTTGAGCTGCAGCAATGGAAGTTACTTGAGTCATTGCTTAACTCGTTGGGGCACACTGCTATGTTCAGCTGCTAAATAAATTTTCATATCATAAATAATATTAATTTTTATTTCAGTTAATTAATTTTCTTTATTTATAAATGCATAATGAAATTAAATAACAATAATGGGACAACGATGTGAATTATCATATTCATACGGTGCTTTCAATGGTATATGTCTATTGTGCCGGTGTCAAATTCGGAGCTTTATATGATCCTTTGAATAAATCACTTGTTCTTGCTATGCGCTTGACCATTAAAGATGACAAATATTCTGATCAAGCACATCCATTACAATCATATATAAAAAATTGACTTCATTCCTCTTCTCAAATTTATAGAAATACTTTTATCATATGTTTAAATGTTAAACTGCAATAAGAACATATATACCCTAATGTAGAAAACGGTTTGTAAAGTGTGGAAGAATTCAAATTGTTGAGAAATGTATAGATAGTTAGTGGAGTAGAGGCGTAGGCGGTGACGTGACGTTAATATTAGTGCTTTCAATGCTCTCGCCTTTATTTCTTTGTTATAGCCATGCAAAAAGCTGAAGACGTCTCTAGCAATTTCACCCCACGTGGATTCTTGTAAAGTGGCATCTCTTAACCTTTCAACAATTAACTCTCCTCTCTTCCTTATTTATGTTTTCCAAACCAACATCCAACTAGCCCTCTTGTCTTCTTTTGGATCGATCTTTTTCATACACACACACACACACACTATATATATAGTCTTCAACTATACAAGTCCTATTCTTCCTCTCTCACCTATATATGTATAACAATAATAGTTAAAAATGGGGAGGATATGTGACAAGGTGCATGGGTTAAAGCCAGTTATAATGATGGTGTTTACTCAAATAGCTTATGCAGGAATGAGTTTGTTGTATAAATTGGCGTCAAATGATGGAATGAATTTGAGGATTTTGATTGCTTATCGCTTCCTCTTTGCTGCCGTTACTGTTGTTCCTTTAGCCCTCTACTTTGACAGGCAAAGTCTACTCTTTTCTTAATTATTTTTACAGCTACTCTTTTCTTTAACGTTTATTTTTCTAACAATAAAACTGCCCCTTTAAGAAAATAATCAAGGTTTTGTTTTGTTCTTAAATGTAGGATTCTTATCACTTAGTTTTCAGAAGATTCTTCACTCTCTGATAAACATTCACATAAAATATCCATCCATGTCGGTAGCTCCATGGGTTATATGCTGGATTGACTCAATAAGATTTGGTATCTANAAGAAATATTGAAAGATTATTTTATTTAAAGGTTTTAGTTTTTAGTTTTTTAAGATATGAAGCTATTAGATATTATTTTATAATTAATTTTTTTAACAATTTCTTTTCAAAAAAATATCATTATATTTATTGCTTATGAATTAAGAATATTAATAATGTATTTTTTTAATAAAAAATAGTAATATAAAATTTAAATAATAAATTTTGACTCAAAAATTTGATAAGTCAATATAATAATATTGAAATAGTATTTGCGTTATTTGATTGCTTGTTTTATGCTTGAAATCATAAAGAAAATACTAAAAAATAAATTTTGATCTTTTTATACGCAGACAATCATAGATTTTGAAAAATGGAGAAGATTCTTTCGTTTGAAAGATTTTAGAATATTTAATAATAATAATAGAATAAAAATAGTGGAAGGGAGAATACTAAAGCTTAATATATGAATAATAATAAATACCCAAATAAGGTAAGAAAGAACTCTACAAATACATAAAAAATTATTTCATTTTACAATTATTTTAACGATCTCACATTAAGAAATAAAAAGTTATTGTATTTTCTCTCAATTTTTTTCTTCAAATTTAATAGGGGTGTCGAAAAAATTGAGGTCCTGTGCCATGATCTTACTTGTTTTATAGTTAAGCCACCCGTGGTTATATGGTCCCTTACCAACTTTCTTTTAGTTAGATATATGGGCCATTATTTCATGTGAGGTTTTTATGTTAATACATAGATAAATTAAATCATTATTATAAAAAAACAAGACATTTTTATAGGATCAATTTTTGTAATTTAAATTTAATTGGTTATCTAATTTCATATCATTAATTTCCTCCCCATTTCGACAAACATAATTGTTCTTATATTCTTTGTTTCTTTCCTATATATAGGAAGACTAGGCCAAAATTGACATGGATGGTAATGTTGCTTGCGTTTCTTTGTGCACTCTTCGGGTAAGTTCCAATACTTCATTCATTCAATCAACTAATTAAGTGCAATGTTGAAAGACACTGTAAACGCAACTCACAAATTGAATGTTTAATTAGACTTTTTTAAAATGGAAAAAAAACGATTAATGAATTATTTGTGTTATTTTATTTTTATTAAGTACTTTCTCCGTCCTTTTTATTTATCCACTATACTAAAAATATATATCTATTTTATTTATTTATTTTAAAAAGACGTAAATCTTTACTTTTTTTTTAAAAAAACAGAAAAACTAAAAAAAATAAAAAAAATAAAAAAAATAAAAAAAATAATATATTAAAATTAATTTTTTAAGTATTTGGCAAGCCCACATGATTTCAATATATTTTTATTCAGGTTTTTATCAGTTCAGTTTTAGAAAAAGTTAAGGATTAAAATTAAAAAGGATTAATTTTCAAATGAATTTAAATTTGTTTAAGCGTGAAAGTTGGTTGTCAAAGCATGTCATTATGAGTACATTCACTTTTCGAATAGAATGCTTAGAAGCTCTGCCATTTACTAGATTCTTGTAATCTCGTTTTGGTACTAGTGCTTTCCATTAAAGTTGATGTCTGCCATTAACTAACTAATCATATATGCATTCATTTCTTATTTGATTCATTCATATTTTTAAAAATACAAAAGAGTTCAACGAAGACAAATTTTAATATTATTAACATTTTTTATTTATTTTATATATATTTCAGGGTTCAATGGCACAAAATTTGTTTGCAGCAAGTTTAGTCCTAACCCAGCAATATTACAGCTATAATTAATCTCATTCCAGGCATCACTTTCGTTGTAGCCATATTATTTAGGTATATTTCGAATTTCACTATATTTGACCTTTACACCCTGTATAGTTTTGGTTGTATTGAAAGAGATTTTTTTTTTAATTTTATTTTTTTTAAGAGTAATAATTTGTGTTTGGCTAGTATTTTAAGTTTAAAAATTACCCCTATTTTCAGCTTTTGTAACTATTCAAAAACACCTAAAAACTTGATTGCACACCTCAATCCTCTAAAATAAGTATTTTTAAAAAAGAAAATAATTATATTTTTACTTTTTAGAAATTTGTCCAAATAAACTATTTGTCCATTTCTTTTTTCCGTGAGTTTGGAAGGGGATTGGCTGATCAATAGGAAATTGCAAAAAATATGATAAAAATTTAGGTTCAATTCTTTTTATTTTACTTATTATTTAAATTTTTAAAGTTGCTTGAAGAGAGTTCGTCTCTCATGTAGACATAGACATACATATACTTATATAGTGTCAATTGAACTCAATCATTGCTTACTTTGAATATAGATATAGATGTTATGTGAAAAATTTAGTAAAATTGATAAATGTTGGATTATGAGTCTATAATTTCAGAGGTATGATTTTATGTTTTTAGAAATTATGCCCAATTATTATTTTTTAAAAAATTAGAAAAACAAAAAAAATATATTATTTATATATAATTTAGTCGGAATATTATGAGAGGTGAGGATGAGCGGGATCTTTGGAATGGGGGTTACGGGGTGTGATGAAAATGGGTTGTATTGAAGGGTGTGGATGGCCCAACGATTAATATACCAAATTTACTTTGTAAAACTTGTTTTTCCTATTTCGTTAAAGTTATTTTTTCATTTTTAAATAACTAATTAAATAATTTCAACTATAAAAATATAAAATTAAAATTTTAACCAATTAAATATTTATCGCTCTGAAACCACCCTAATAATGAAGTTGAAATCTTGGATGTTCTCAGTATGTGATTTGGTTATTTGATTAGGTTGGAAATGTTGGGTTCAAGAAGACGAGGGGCAGGGCAAAGAGCCCTGCAAAGTGTTGCAGGAACGTGTGAGATAGTTGGGGCTTATGCTTTACCCTTTACAAAGGCTTGGAAATTAAAACTTGGTCAATCAAAGTTGACTTTAGAGGACAGATGGCAGTCTCCCAGCATCATCAAAAACCATGCTCACATTTTGCATGGGTCCTATTTTGGCTATTTGTTGCTGCTTTTCCACATCATTTATCCCTCATTTTTCAGGTAATATGCATGCAAATAAACTTGGCCTTAATTTTTTTTTAGGGAAAAGTGTTAATAAAATCTTCAAAATGAGAAATTTTTAATTTATCTCCTATTAATAGTTTTGATTTAAAAATAAAAAACTAGGTAAAAATAGCCTTATTTTGACAAAGAGTAATAAGAATATATTAGATCTATACACATATTTTAAGGATATATTTAGACCTATATGTACTTTAGGGCATTTAATTCAATTTGGAGTCTAACAATTATTGTAACTTGTTATGTTACATTTGTGGGGAATTTTCTCCTCAAATTAAGGCCTCATATAGGCACATTATGAGCAATTTTAAAACAACTTAACGCATCATTATTTACCATTTAAATTAAAATTTTTAGATAAATATACAATAATCATAATATCATAAAGTTAAAGAATTTATTATATAATTTTTTTCTTCTTGGTGCTAATTTTATCTGTCTCATTAACTAAACAATCTTTGTGTATTTAAAGCATTAGGAATGACTCAACGCAATTGGCGTTTTCATTAAATCGTAATAAGGAGTCATAAGTATATTGATTCAAATTAGTTTCTGTGAACATAATACCATTACTGCATCTTATGCCAATTAATTAAATAAGTTTAAAACTAAGTATATATTATGGTTAAACATGTCCGTGAGATATATATCGAAAGTAAAAAGAACAATAAATACAAGCTCAAAATGACGAAGGATGATTCTATTTTTATAGACTTGATACTTAAACTCAATATTAATGGACATTATTTAAACTTGGGGCGGTTATTTCTTGAAATTTTGCTGAGCTAGGAGAATATTGTATTATAAATTATTTTCTAGCTTAATTCAATATTTTAAAGAAAAGACTCATACCTAATTTTACTTTTTGTTAAATGTCAAATGGAGTGGGTTAGGTTGGTTTGGGCGAACAAGTGGGATTGAATTAATAAATGAGCAGTCGAAGTAGTTGAGTTAATAAAATGAGCGAGTCAAAATAATTGAGTTAAAATGAGCTAAAATGCCAGGTACTTAACTAGGGGTAGGGCATTCGGTTTTGATTCGGTTTTTTAAATTTCGATTCGATTTTTGGTTTTTGGTTTTCATTTAGTGTACCGAATGCAGACCAAACTAATTCGGTTCGTAGTTTTCTAGGTCGATTGGTTTGGTTCGGTTTTTCTAATTCGGTTTTTTCGGTTATGGGCCTAATTAATGGGCTATTTTTCACTTACAAATAGACTCTACTTTTAATTAAAAATGAGTTGTTTTATCCTTTTAAAATTCAAAATAAATTATTGATTATTAAAAAAATAGAAAAGTTAATAGACATATTAAAAATTAAAAATTTTAACTTTTTAAGTAAAGAGAAAATGGCAGGATCAATTGATTTAAATTTAGTACTACATACATGTTTGAATTTTTGATAATAATTTTTCTCATATGCTTAATATCCTTATAACAAAATCAATAAAAATTAAAGGGTCTTTTAAGATTTCAATAATCTACGGTCCCTAATTTCTTGTTAAATAAATATTATATATTTCATTTTCTTTCAAAGCATATTAATAATAGTAAGAATTTTTCTTAACATATTAAAACTATTATAAAACTTGTTATTTGTAAAAAAAACTTAAGCAATTGTGTCAATTATATAAATAATTCTCTAAATGGACTTTGAGATTTGGGTTGGGTTTAGTATTTTTATTTTATTAATCGATTTCTTGTCTTATAATTTTTATTTTTTTATTTTTATTTTTTAAAAATATATATATATAATTTCGGTTAAACCAAAATTCTGAAATTTTAAAACCGAAAAAACCGAAAAAACCGAAAAAACCGAACCGAATTAGTTCGGTTCGATCCCGATTTTTCGGTTATTGAGTATTTATACCTTTAGTCATAACCCAATTCATCAATTCTTGCTTAGTTTTAATTTCTTTATTTGTTCCTTTATAATTTTTTAGTACCTAATAAAATTATTTTCCTTTTATTATAATTATATATATTATATAATTAAAAAAATATCTCTTTAAAATGTTTGGTAGAATTTACCAGTGAGTTGGTTTGAATTTATATATTAGCCAAATTTTTATGGCTACGATGTCCCAAGTTAATAAAAGGATAGGATTGAGCGGTTTCTTCTTTGTTTTACTACCTCTACTTTTAGTAACCACTGAGAAATGACATTCAAAATTTGGGGCCTAAAACACTTGCCATAGTGATTTGTATATTGAGCCCGCCCTATTAAATATGGGGCAAGTTACATAAATACAAGAAAGTAAATTTAAAATTTCATAATATATAACATATTTTAAATTACATCATATCTAAAAGTACATAGAAATAATTAGTAAAAGGATAAATATTTTAATATTATATTGATCTTACAAGTAAGGATATATTATTTAATAAAAGAGTAGTAAATATATCATCCAATGTGTTGTAATTTAAAAATATAATTAGCTTTAATATATTATATATATATATATATGTATATATGTATATATGAAGTTTTCTGTGGAGACATTGGCCAAAGGCAGAAAAGAGTTGCAAATGAATTCTTCGAGATGAAGTATGTGTCATTCAATGAAATTTCATTGACATCTACTTTCAGAAAATGGCAAAAATATACTTTGGACTAGGCGGAGATGCTAGTTTGAAGCAAGCCTTTGTCTCATACTTGCCAAAGTTATTAGTGGGACGAACCATGAGTTGTTGAGGAAAGTTCCAGTCAGTAACTATTTCCCCAAAATAACTATGGAAAGAGATGGATTCTTGGTATTTTTAGAATAAATTTGGAGAATATAGGATTCTTGAAATTTCTGGAAAAAAAGAGAATAGAGAGTGTTTTTCAAATTGTATTGTATTTGAATTCTTAACCCATCTTTCGGAGTATATAATTTTCTTTTAAATATTTAATTAGAACAGCTATTTTATTAAAGTAAAAATGATACAAAATGTAATTAAAAGATAAAATTTTAAATAAATTATATTTATGTAATTTTCTTTAGATTATATGCTTTTATAATTATCATTTTTAAAAGTGATTATTGTTTAAGAATATCTTGATTTTATTTTTATTGTTTATATTTTCCTTCTTCGACTGATTTATATATGGGCGGAGTCTGAAGAGTCTATTATTTTTGTCTTAGTGATTAATCTTTTTGTATTTAGACATTCTTACAGTCTCATATCTTAATTAGTTACTAGCATGTTTTAATTTTAATTCTGAGATAAAATGATTAGGAAAAAAAAAGAAGACATGTAGCATCAAATATGTGGCTCAACAATCAATAAAACAACAAAAAATTATGAGAGATGAGTATTTAAATTTTAATAAAAACAAAAAAAAATCCCTAGCAGGTATTCAACGAAATACTCAAAGTATGTGTAAGTTATATTAATCTTGGTTTTTTTTTAATCACAAAGGGCCCAATAGCCTGGGTAATATTCATAGAAGAATATGCAAAAGAGAGGGGCCCGAAGCCTGACCTCTAGACATTTAGTGGGAATATTACATTGTGATTAAATGCATTATTCCCCCCCAAAAAAAACGGAAAGCAAAACATGATCAGCTGATAAAAAAGTTAGCTTTGTCAAATCTAATCCTAAAGTTAGGGAGCTGATAACCATCCAAATGGTAAGCACCACGACAAGTAGTAGGCAAAAGTCTAGGATCAGCCACAAGCATTGGCTTATCCAAATCGGCACCTTGTTTAGCTAAGACATCTACCACTTGATTAGCCTCTCTAAAACAGTGAGCTATTTGGTAATTAGCTTGATCCAGTAGCGTATATAAGGATCTGAAAACCTCTCTGAGTTTGGTGTTCCTTAATTCCTATTGTTCAATCATCTTGACAATCAACAACGAGTCTAGTTCAAGGATGAAATGGGAATAACCATTAGCTAGACACCACTGAACACCATAAAAGCTCAGCATGAGCTTCTGTCAGGTTATTACTTCTATAGGTAGAAGGAGCAGAAAAAGCTAGTATCAAGGAGCCAAGATAGTCTCTGATCACACCTCCTATACCTGCTTTTCCAGTTTGAGCTTGAAGCTTCCAACGGTATTAATTTTGATCCATCCAGCATCTGGTTTATTCCAAAGAACTTGTTTCCATCTGAGCATTGGTTTCATCTTCTCCACAATAGTACAAAGCTGACTCCATTGAATAGGCAAATTGATCTCAGGGAAGGCAGAAGTGATGGCCCTCTAAACTGTCCGGCGAGTTTGAAAGATGATTTTGCTTTGGAATGGTTTATTTTGGTCTCCATATTTGTACGAGCAGTAGCTTTTCCAAAGTTCCCAGCAGATCACTATAGAGGGTAATATGTAAAATCATCTTGTGGATTCCATTAGTAGCTTTTGTCTTCCACCATTCCTGCAAGGTGTTCTTAGAGTTATGGTTTGGAGCTTTGACGCCTAGAAGAGACCCAAAGAAGTTCCATATATGCATTGCCATCTGTCGCTGTACAAAAAAAATGCTCCAAAATTTCACAGTTGGGGTTAGTACAACATTTACAAGTAGGTAATAATTGACTAACAGATTGTTTTCTAAATTTACACAAAATATCTTCAAAAGGAAGTTTTCTTCTTAGCATCCTCCATGATAGAAAAGATATCTTGAACGGGATATTTTTATGCCAAACATGGTTAATGAAATTCATCTTGGGAAACTTCTCTAATAACCTGCCAGGCGCTTTTGTTATCATAAGTACCATCCATAGAACAATTCCAGATAGCGTAGTCTTGTTGATCAGTATCTCCCAGAGTGATGTTAACTATACTGTTAACTATATCCTTCGGTAACAACCTAGTAAGCTTGCTTCTATTCCAAGTGTTTCCATCCATGAACTTGTTGACAGTATTTTTCTTGGATTTAGGAGCATTAGGCCATTGAGTAGCTAGAGCACCATTACCCATCCAGTTGTCCCACCAAAAATTGCAATCACCTCTATGAATCTTCCACACAATATTGGTCTCCACATGTTTTTTAATATCCATCATTTTTCTCCAGGTTTGCGACTGTCTTGAAGCTTTTTTCCTAGCCACAGGATGAATGGTAGAACAGTATTTGGTGGTGAGAAATTTAGCCCAAGTTGATTGATTGGTCCTGAAGTTCCACCACTATTAGAACCCCAAAAGAATCTAGCAGATTTTTTTCAATCAATTTGAAAGTAGCTTTTGGGGGGTCCATTGCAGCAAGGGTGTAGACTGGAATAGCCTGCAAAACATGATTAATGAGAGTTAGTTTCCCTCTATAACGAAAGAAGTTTTCCATGCCAACCACTTAGCCTATTAACAATCTTTGTGACCAGCCCATCTAATTACTCAATCTTCCTTGTACCAATATAAATAGGACAACCTAAGTAGTTAAAAGGAAAATCTTTTTCCAAGAAACCAGTAGCCTGTCTCATTCTATTGATCCTGTAGTTGGATGTTTTTGGAGCAGTGATGAAAAAACTTTTGTCCCCATTAACTTTCTGACCAGAGCTCTTCTCGTAACCCTGTATCACTTTCATGACAACTTTAATGGATCTGGTATTACCTCCACAGAATATAACAATATCTGCATAGGCCAAATGGTTAATAAGAGGACTATTCTTGTGCATAGAAAAGGGAATGAAATTACTTTTACTATAAAGATTGTTGAGTTGTCTAGATAACACTTCTGGCGCAAGGATAAAAAGGGAGGGAGATCAAGGATCTCCTTGTTTTAATCCTTGGGTAGAAGTGAAAAAACCTTTTCTCACCCCATTGATGATAATGGAGTACCATACTCCGGAGATCAACCTATAAATCGTGTTAGTAAAGATATCACAAAAAAACAAAACTTTTTTAGAACAGATATAAGGAAAGGCAAAGTTAATCTATCATACGCTTTGGTCATATCAACCTTGATGATCATATTGCCCCCAATGTTATCTTGCTTAATACCTTGAGAGATCTCATGTGCTAAGAGAACATTTTCTGTGATAGACCTACCTTTTACGAAACCACTTTGGTTTTCCGAAATCAACAAAGGGAGAAGGGGATTTAATCTATTAGAGATAATTTTTGAAATAATTTTGTTAGAGAAATTGCTGAGGCTAATAGGTCTTAGATCTGAAAAGGTAGAAGGAGAGAATACCTTAGGAATTAAAGCTAAGCAAGTATGAGTATTGTACTTTGTAAGCATTTTACCAATAAAAAATTCTTGTACCAAGGAAGTGACATCTATTTTGATGATATCCCAACACTTTTGGTAGAAAGTACCATTGTACCCATCTGGCCCAGTTGAACTTGTCGGACTCATATTAAAGATTGCATTTTTTACCTCACTTTCCGAAGGGATGGCAGTCAGCGTGTTATTGTCAGTCTCTGTGATGATACTAGGAATACATTCTAGGAGATCCATATTGATATTACTCTGCTGCGTATTGAAAATCTTTTCAAAGTGCTTGACAGCAGCCCTTGAGATCTTTTCATCTCCCTGAATCTACTTACCTCTTTGGTTCTTGATTCTGTGAATATTTAATTTTTTCCTTCTGTCTTTAATTAAACTGTGGAAATACTTGGCGTTCCTGTCACCTTGTTCAAACCATTCAGCATGAGCTTTTTGTTTCAAAATGGATTCCTGGATGGAAATCCATTTCAGATATTCAGCTTGCCCTTTGTTAAATCTGTTCTACTAGCTTCAGTGTTATCCTGGATGTCCCTCTCTTCCAAGATTTGAATTTTGTTCTCCCATGCTTCCACATTCTTGTGAGCATCTCCTATAGTATTCCTAGACCACTCACTAAGTTTTTTACTCAACATTTTCGTCTTTTGTTGGAATCTCCACATAGGATTGCCTATGATGTTGGTGTTCATGTTTGCTTGACCAAATCCATAAAGTCTTTTTGTTCTGTCCAGAAGTTCAAGAACCTGAAATAACTAGTAGAAGCAGTTTGATTAGAATGACATTTGAATAAAAGAGGAGTGTGATCCGAACCTGTTCTCACCAAATACCTCACATAGATACTTTGAAACTTATGAGCCCATTGATTGTTGAACAAAATTCTGTCCAATCTTTTCCTTATAGAATTCCTTGGCGTCCTATTATTGCACCAAGTGAATTTAGAGCCCACATAACCAGGATCAGCCATCCCACAGTTATCTATACAACTGATAAAGTCAAAACTTTTTGAAGCTCTATGCGGTTACCACCTTGTTTTTCATTTGGATCCACAATGACGTTAAAGCTTCCCCCAGTACACCAAGGATCATTGATCAGAAAACTGACCGTCTCTAAGCTTTTCCAAAGATCTTTCCTCTCAGCAGTTGAACATTTAGCATAAACACTAGAAATAAAGTAGTTGTCGTTGCTAGCACTATCCTTGAACCTCATAGTAATCTGTTGATCATCATTAGCAATAACAGTTGCATCACAATATGGATAAGTCCAAAAGCACCAAATTTCACCATTATCGCTAGAAAGACAATGTTGCAAGTCTAAAAATCCCTTATAGCCTTCTATCTTGTCCTTACTAACCATAGGTTCCAAAATTTCCAAAAATTGACATTTATTCATCTTGACCAGATTTCTTAACCTGTGAATAGCTTTTTTCTTTTTAGATCTCACCCCTCTGATGTTCCATATAATAGCACTAATCATAAAGACAGACGAGGGAAGGTCAGCTTGATTTCCTCTCCTGAATTTCAGGATTGGTTTTCTCCCTTATTTTCTTTCCTTTTCTCCTGTTTCTGCTTCTTCCTCTCCTAAGAGGTGAGGCTCCAGCTTGCTCAAGGGTGTTGTTTAGGTGTTCCTGTTCATATTCTGACCAACCATGTTCTGCCTGCTTTGGCAAATTCTCTTGCATGTGACTGTGATCGAATTCTTCATTTTGGTCCTTGGTTTTGTCATTATTATTGTTTTCCTTTCCATGGTTTGTGTTGATATCTACAAAGAGTTGTATGCCTTCCTGGTTTCTAACTTGAGTGTCCACACAAGAAGTAATTAGACCAATCTCTTCCACCCCTTGAGAACTGTTGTCTTGCATTTCATTTTGTTGTGAGTCAGCCACAAATTCTTCTGATTCATCCTTATTTTGTACTGTGTCATCCTCTTTGCTCTTGTTTCTGTTCTTGCAAAACTCTTGAGTCTGAGCTTCACTTGGATCTTTAATATAATTTTCCTCTTTATATTGGATCTTGTCAATTTGGCTACTAATGCTATTTTTCCTACTTGATTGGGATTGAGCAGGTTTGATACTAACCTTTCTTTTCTTCTTTGGGACTTTTTTGGCTTTCTTCTTCTTGATTTTTGCACCTTTTTGTTGATCTTAGGAAGCTTATCAGTAGCCTTTTTTCCAACTTCATGATCTTCATCTAATTGAGTATTATTCTCATTGAGTAGATCTCTTGTTTCTTACTCTGATTTTTGGACCTTGTTGCTAATATTCATCTTTGTAGTCCGCAGATGAGAATCATCCATAAGAGTAATATTATTATCATCTTTCTCATCCATTTTTCCATCAGGGTTCTTCCTTTCAGTTTTCCTACATTGTGGCAGCGAGTGACCCAAAATCTTGCAATGTCTACAGAATTTTGGGACATTCTCATATTTCAATTTTTGAGTAAATCCCTTTAACGGGCATGAGACATCCTCTGAGCCAACCCAAATAGAATTAATTTTTGGTTTCGTCAAATCGACTTCCACCCTCACTTTGGTCATACTTGGTCTTGTTTTATGATCAGTAGCTAAATCCATTGACAGCGCGTACCAACTGGACCAACAATTTGCTTAATATAATTCCAAGAATGACAGTGACAAGGCAGTTCAGGTAGAAGAACCCACACCGGAACGATTGGAGAATCTTCTTCCGGCTTAAAATCCGGGGTCCATTTCTCCAACCACATCACTTGTCCCTCAATCTCAATCGATCGTTTATACCACACGTTGTTAAGGTCTTCTTCATCAGTGAAGTCGAGGAAGACAGTGCGAAAATCATAGACGCCTATTTTAGCATTACCTTTAAGAGAGATTTTCTCGGCAAACTTGGAGCGAATTTTCTCAATTTGTGGTCGTGCCCTCATGAATTTGCCCACTAATGTCCGCTTACATTCCTCAGCCATCACCCCATAATAATCGCTGGTGTTGAAGATGATTGCCGATATTCCATTGTGAGTAGAGTATTGGGCTTTCACATCTGGATTGCCGAAACGATTGGGGTTAGAGCTCCGATTAACAGTTGGTCGAACAATGTTAGAATAGTTGGGTTTCTGGGGATTTGCTTCTACATATGGTGTCGCTT
>JACEIK010001231.1:16693-44372 GCA_018107945.1 Datura stramonium
AAAAAAGATGTAACTCTTTAATATTTTTTTGTAATGTAAAACTCTCTCCATTTAACTAAGGATAAAATTGAAAAAATATTATTAATGTCATCTTGATTATTTATTTTAAAATAAAATTAAAAGACTAAAACACCACTTATTTAAAATCAGGAGAAAATATTGAAAATATAACGCTTTCCGACAAAGACGTATTATATTCCTTCCTATGAAAACTCTGGATGTTGCTTAAATGATTAATATCTTGAATGAGGGTGAAAATGAAGAAATGATTTGGGCGGTGCATCCTACTGCTCATTCCTTCAGAAGATAATGACTTACTAATCACTAGTAGTATAATTTAGAAGACGATCGGCCTAATTTATGCCTTTTCTTATTCTAGCATAGAGTAAGTACTCTTTCACTTTTTAAGCAATTATCAATGTAGAAACTTTAGGCTCTTTCATTAATCTCTTTTTGCAGTTGAACATTCGCACGAATTTAGTGTAATATAATCAGCATTGATACAGGAAGCTAATAAAACATGAAGTATGAATGAATGACTAGTTAAATGGTTGAAAGATCCTATTCTGGACAATTAAAGGAGCAGTTTGNCTATTCTGGACAATTAAAGGAGCAGTTTGGTAACATGGTAGGATATTTATGAGATATTTTATGAAATTAGTTATCTCAATCTTATATTTTAGTATAAAATTTTTAGAATTCACAAATATCCTACATCAAATTTATATTAAATAGAAAAAAAATAGTATTAAGAGTTGAAACTATATTCTAACACTTCAATGTTTACTTAAAATATAGATACTCAAATTCGAACAAAATGCACCAATAATTATGAAATGGGAAGTGAAAAAGCGTAAACGAAAAGCATAAAGTAGACAAAAGTATCCCTGCGTCCAACGTGGTGGCACGCTTGCATCGGATGTCATTTCAATATTTGTCAACTCCTCAAACGTACATCAACACTTCTCTCTCCCACTTTGCCATTCTTAATTTGCTCTTTTCTTTTAGGGTTTTTCATCTCGATTCATCACACATGGCCGGAATGAAGCTGTTGCCGGAGGACTCCGACGCCGCGCAGGTCCGACCATCCGCAGCAGCCGACCTGATTTCGGACGACGACCGCTCTGTCGCTGCCGATTCGTGGTCCATAAAGAGCGAATACGGGAGTACTCTCGATGATGAGCAGCGCCACGCTGATGCTACTGAAGCTCTCAATTATCGAGCCGATTACAGGTTTTTATATGGAGAGTATATCTTACTTGAATTCTTCATATGACTGTGAGTCCATCACTGTGTTTGAATGGACATGAGGTTTAAGATGTTAATTTAAATTATGGATTATATCAATTAAATAGTTGTACTAGTTTAAAGGTTGGTTTGCTGACGAATAAACCATTCAAAGTTAAGAAGTTGTATAGTTAATCGAGTTTGAATAATTGGAAGTTGTGTGAAGATTATGTCGAATAATACTATTATTATTTTTCGAATGATGTCAAATGTTTTGATATGTGTAAAATGAAAGAAGTACTGTATAAATTAGGTGTAGAGAATTAACCATATTGAGCCTTGCATGTTATTCTCTTATCCATTATTGAGCCAGAGAGTTTCTATGGCGGAGCTAAGACCTAAGTAGTGGTGGAAATGAGGGGTCAATAAATCTATTGGATGCACTTTGTAAAGTTAAGTGAATAAGTGGTACCCAAACTGCATGTTTCACATGTTTGTTGGGCTCTGTATACAGTTGTAAGAAGAGATTATCCATTAGAAACCCGTTCATATAATATTTTATTTTTTGCTTTTTCCAAAGGTTTATGAACTTTTCTTTTTCTTATGAAATTTTGTATATGAGCAGTTCTGACAAGGATGAGCAGGACGGTGAAGGAGTTTCTTCAATGCTTGGTTTCCAAAGCTATTGGGATGCTGCTTATGCTGATGAATTGGCAAACTTTCGTGAGCATGGACACACTGGTGAAATTTGGTATGGATTAGCTAGACGACAGCTTGCAATCTTTTCCCTTTTCAATGATCCACTCAAGTATTATGTTATCCTCGTTCCTTTCATTGTGACACTACCCATCAATCAATCAACTATCCCTCCATCTCAAATGAAGTTGGGTCCGCTACATGAATCCTTGGGAGCTGTTTTATGCCATCTCGATCCAAATCATTCCTATACTATGTTACATAAAACAATTATGCCTTTTAAAGAAAATTAGGAGTTCTCTAAAGTTTTGGATTCTCTGAATCACACTTATTCCTTCAATGGCATACAGGTCCCTAACCCCGTCATCTTTTTCTGAAACTGAGGGAGTACTATATTTAAGAAACAAAACTCATGTTTTTTTGCTCAATAGTATTGCATAAAGACGCGATGGACAGTTCACTAAGATAACAGATCTTGTAAGCTCTATAGTACTGATAGTTAGGGTTAGCTGATGAAGCCATGTTTCAAGTTTTTCTAGATGTCCCTCCTTGTGGGATATCAGTTTTGATTTGAGTTCTCTTGTAATCCGGTAAATTAAGCATTTTCTTCGTTTCTTTCTGATCAGAAAATTTAAAAAAAATCTAGCTTCCCTTAATTTGCATGTATCTTAGAGCCCAACACTACTTATGAATTTGGTAAACCAAAACTCAGTTAAGTTTTGAATATAGTTCTAGAATAAAACTCTATGCAGATATTCTCAATGTCTTTCTTTTGATCTTAGCTATCAGAAAAGATGTTTCTTTTGAACCTCAAGTTAATTCCAGAAAGTGCTTCCCTTGTTTATAACTTCTCTATTAAGCAAGTTATACAATATCTGTTTCTGTGTGTGCATCATTAGTGGTGACTCATAGTAACTCAGAGAATGAATGGCTGTTTGGTAACTAGAGTTTTTGTGTATAAAATCTCACAGTGTGGCACTTCTGATGTTTGGCTGGAGTAAAAGCTAGATTTAGCTCTTTCTGATAGTTTTATCCCAATAATAGAATAATAGATAATGATTGTAATTTTCCTGGTCTTTCTTTCTTCCTTTTAGTCTTTTTACAAGGTTAACATTTCAACTTCCTTGCATTACTGGAAATTTATGTTGGTCAAAGTAGATTTGTTGATGTGTATATTTTTGCTGTATTTGTATAGGTTTGGTGGTGACGTCATGGAAAATGTTGTCTCCTGGACCAAAGGTTTGTGCATGGACATTTGCAAGGGTCATTTGCCAAATCACGTAGCTGATGCCGATTCTGAGCCTGTGGGGCGGCGCGAGAAGGACATGTCGAGTTGGAGTGTGCTTGATATTGGGACTGGCAATGGTCTGCTTCTCCAAGAACTTGCTAAACAAGGGTAAATTTGAATTTATGCTAGCAATACATCTATAGCCAGCTATGTGCTTTGTTTGTCATTCTGCAACTGATAGATGAGCTTTAGATGCTTTGATGCTCAGTCTCTATAATCTGTTAAAGAGCCACACTGTAAAGATGAAAACTTTGTGGATTGCCTAGTTCATAGAGTATTTAGCAGTTAGCTGTTGTGAAGGTTTGTTTATGATTTTTTAACCATTATCACATGGCTTGCTGGATGATCAACTTTCTCACCATAAACATATATTACTATTAGAGATCCAATGGAAGGTATAAAGAAAATATACTCTTTCTTCCCATTTCTTGTGATGCCATTTGATTAAAGCTCAAGAGTTGGTAAAATGTTTTTATAAGAAAAAGGTTTGTAATTGATTTATATGATTAAGTTTTAGTGAAAGAAATAGTTGAAAAGTTAGTTTGATAGTGAAACTCGCATCAAAGTGTAAATTTGATTAGTTAAATGAATTTGAATTCTTGAAACGCTAAAACTCATTAAAGCTGTATTACATGATATTTAGTCTAATGGTGACAAATTTAGGACATCCAAGACGGAAAAGAGCCCCCATAAATTGAGAAGTGGATGGCCGAGGGAGTATCAAGAAAAACTATGGAGAGTGGAGACTGTCTGGCAATGATTAACAGAAGAACAAATCCGTAATAAGATGAATTAGGATTTTTTTTCTTTCAAGTCAAGTAATTCTTTACTCTTATTTGCATATACTGTGCTGTAGTTATTTCCAATCCCAATACGTCCTTGTTTTAAAGGTTCTTTAGTCTTTACCTGCGGGCACATTCCTATGCCACATTTTCATCAATTTGTTGATATGATACACTTTTTTTTTGATAACCTAGATAAACTTATTTTCCAGGAAGTGGATAGTAGTTTAGTTTCATGTTTGTGTCAAATAGTACATATTTCCGACACGTGTATTAACAAAGTTTAGCTCATGGAATGTTAAGGGATATGGAATTTGGGTTGATACTGTAATGAGCTTTAAATCATGTTTGTCTATATGAGCCAATCCATTGCTTTACTTTATCGTATAATGTTAGTTAATCTTTTACTCTCTCGTTGTGCCCTTTGTATAGGTATATTTTCTATATGTATAGATTTGACTCTTTAATTTGATTTCTAAGAAGCCTAAATTGTGTTGGGATTGGATAAGTTCTTCTTTCCTCCCTATTTAAGTATGTTCTAAGATTTTGATATAAGAAGGGGAAGATTATAAATAAAAAGATAGAACGTTTTTTATAACAATGGTATCCGGGCTAGCTTGCAGCCTTGCACACACTTTGACTAATTCCACGAAGTATTTGCTACCTCTCACCCGCACAAGCACAATACCGGACAACTCTATCCACCAAGACAAAAAACCTAGACAGGTAATACAAATATATTTTAATTCTTAGAGAGAGAATAAGCATGTGTAATTTCTATGGTATTATACCTACATCGCATCATACAGTTCAATTAGCATGTGCATTTCCCTGCGGCTTGTGCTGGGGATGGGAAAAAAGAAGTATCTAGTGGCGAACATCTCAGTACCTCTTGCGGTTAATATAGGTTAGGAGATTTTATGGCTTTGTTATCACATCTGCATCTTTTTGCTTCTACTGAAAGTGCCAAAGGTCTTATTATTTTAAAAACCTACTGCTTGCTTCTTGGAAGTATTTGTCTGTCAAGAAATCTTATTTAATTTTTAGTCTCGAACATTCTTGATGTGTGTGCCTATTTTTCTTTCTTTTTTTGGGTGGGTNTTACTTACTAATACTCATTAACTATGGCATTAGGTTCTCCGATCTCACCGGAACCGACTATAGTGAAGGAGCAGTTGACCTTGCAAGAAGTCTTGCTGATCGTGATGGTTTCACCAATGTCAAGTTCTTGGTAAAATTTGCCTCCGTCTTTCAATTAAGCAAATATGTAATATACTCACAGCAGCATCTGAATCCAGTGTTAAAAAAGATGGGAAACACAGTGCTTCTCTTGATTGCATTCAAAATCTTGTGGCAAATAACTGTCTCTCTATTATATTCTAAATGTTAAGCATTATCTATTATTTTTCGTTGTTGGATACAGTCTGGTGGCTGCACATACTGATAGTAGCAAGTTAAAATAACTTTTACTAATGAATGTTTCCCCATAGTCCTGACATTTTTATGACCGTGTCCGCGTAGAATGAACCTTTATTATGTTTCTGTACTGGAAGATATAGCACTAATTATATATTTTCAGGGATCAAGAGTAGGAACAAGGTGCTAAATTAATGCGGAATTTTCACATAGGGACCTGCCTTACCAATTGCGATCAATGATTTTATTAATTTCATGTACTTGTCATATGTGCTTATTTATCTGTGCTCTCATTGCTGGAGATTGGCTTCTTTCAATTTTGTGGTTAAATAAATTTCTATTGGCTAACAGGTTGATGACATTCTTGAGACAAAATTGGATAAAAGGTTTCTGCTAGTTATGGATAAGGGGACCTTAGATGCCATTGGATTGCATCCTGACGGTCCTATCAAAAGGTAGCAAATCCATATGTAGTGTTTGTGTGTTTTTATATGTCATGTCCTAATACACTTTTGCTCTGGGTCCTCCCTCTGATGCTCTAACTTTCGGTCTCAATCAAATAAATAAATAGAAGCCTCCTTTTTAAAACTTTTAACTTACTTTTTGGATTAAGTGATGATAGAATTTAGTATGGTATCAACGTAGGCAGAGATCCCTAGTTCAAGTAGTACTGACATCCATCTATTCATGTATTAACGTTGCTCATCAACAATATATTTTCACGTGCTTGGTCCAAGACCTAAAATAAGCAAATAAATAATTAAAGTTGTTACTCTCTAAAAGTGCTAAAACTCCCTAAAAAATGAGCACTATTATATTTCTCCTGTGGTTCCCTTTCATACAGTTAAGGTGAACTCCTCCATTATTTTATCCATAATGCTGTGTGGTCATTTCAGGATTATGTACTGGGACTCTGTTTCAAGGCTTGTCGCTCCTGGTGGATTATTGGTGAGTCCCTCCAGCTTCTGTTTTTTTTTATGCTTCTTTTTCTCAGCCAATCCTTCTCCAATTGCTATTACTAATTCGAAACAGGCTGATTAAAAACTATCCCACGCCCCAAACAGTATAAAAAAGAACAGATGCAGAGACAAATAGACCACAATGTTGCATGTGAGAATTATATTCCTATTAGAAACATTCTCCGACAAGTTAACATTTATTAATTCTGTTCTATCGACATTTCTTGCTGTTAAATTGACTGTTTCCTACTTGATCTTTTCTGACAAAATGGCATGCACGATTATCTATTTATTTGTGGAGGGAACTCATCATGATAAATAGGCTGTTGTCTCTTCCTTCTGTTCTAGGTAATTACGTCATGTAACAATACAAAAGATGAACTGGTAGAAGAAGTGGAGACGCTCAATCAAAGAAGGAATGCTGCTTGTCAAGAACCAGGAGCAGCTGGAGGCCAAGAAGCTTCAGTAGATCCTCCTCCTTTCCGCTACCTTGATCATGTTCGCACATATCCTACATTCACATTTGGAGGATCAGTAGGCTCACGTGTAGCGACTGTAGCATTCCTGAAGAACTGAATAATTACTTTCTCATCATTTTGAGTGCACTTTTTTGTTCCAAAAATTTGTGTAACGTCGTGCAACTGAGGAGGATTTCTTTGGGAAGACAATTTCTGATTTGTGCAAAGGTGAAGATTAGTTGATCTAGTTTCTGTACAGGGTAATGTCAGTGCTACACGAACAGCGTTGATCATCAGATGACCCGTGTTAAGTAAATGTAATGTTATAGGGAATATTGTTCGATGGACACTTATTTAGCGAACTGAGGTCTCTTCTATGTGAAATTGGACTAAACTGAAAGAAGAAATTCGGTCTATCATTACAATGTGAATGCCAACGAAGGGACATGCAGTAATAGCCGCGTCTATTGTGAAAAATAGCAACTATCCAAATTTTACGATGGAGCTCCATAATAAAATCATGAAGTATCAATATTTGAAATTTCATGATTATTTTTCAATTGGTTATTTGTGAATTTTATCCTAAAGGCATCGTATGGACAGTCAGAGCGAAGCTAAGTGCGAACTAATACAAACTACATGTAAATTTTTGTCCATAATTACTCTTAAAGTATTATGTCTTTTCACTTAATTTGGAACTCTGAGAAGTAATAAGTCTCATCGCTCTCACTTCTAGGAAGTTTAAAATGATTTTGGGATAACCCTATGTAGATAAGGATGGAGTTTATGATAATCTACAAATGGCTAACGGTAAGACACATGATAAACGGGCATTAATCACGCAACCTAGCTGTAATCTTCACAACGACAATTAGATAAACAAAATCAAAGAAGATAAAAGCTGTTTTTTTCTTTAAATGAATATTTTCATCAATTGCCCCCTGATTGTACTCATAAGTCATGGTCGCATATATTTATTAGATTCGTACAAGGTGATGATGTTCCTTTTTTTTAATGTTACGCACGCAGCCCCAACCTGTCAAATTGGACTCATCTTTTCTTTTCCCTTCTATTATAACAAAATTTTCTGTATTGTTATAGTATCTCTATTTTGTTACTATTTGTCACTTTAGCATATTTTTTGTTACAATTTTTTTTTCTAATGTATCCTTGCAACACAAAGTCGGAGTTAGGATTTTGAATTGAAAGCCTTGACAAATACAGAATTTTGAGTAGAAGTTTCGACAAATTATGAATACATGAATCAACAAAAGTGCTTCAAAAAATTCTTTATTCTCTTTTGAGTTGGAAGAAAGAAAACGTTACAATGGGATTTCAAATGTCATGGAGATGATAATATAGCAGGGCTAGTCTAAAAAAATATAAGCTCTGCCATTACAAGCTATAAAAAAGCAATTACAAATAATGTTATAGTTAATTACAAATGTAAATCAGCACTGATCACAATGAATTAATGCTTAGTTAAAATGAATAAGAAGGAAGTAAGGTAGAGCCAAAAAGAGTGCAGCCAAAAGAAATGTGAATCCAATAGTCCTGACACCAAAAGTTCAATAGAATTGATCCAATTGTTTCTTGCGTTTCTTCTTTAAATATAAAGCTGCAGTTGTGGCTGTGTAATTCCAACCTTGCTTATCACATACAAAACATTTCTCCAATCTCTCTTTCATCTTCACTTCTTCTATCCTTTCCCTCAATACTTTAGCAAATTTTCATCAACAACGTGCGCCAGTTTCCCTGCAACATATTTGCATTATATTACTAACCAACAAATTTATTTAATTTTCTTATTCAATCTATCCTTTGATAGTACTATACAAATGTGATTTAGCTTTAAAATATATTGACACTCTATATTAAAAAGTTACATGCTCTTGTCTTTACTAGTATTAACCTAGTCTCTTATTATGTATAAACAGAGTCGGAAAAACGATTGAATATCCCACTTTGTGTGAGATTTGAACTTGTGATCTAATGCAATTTTTGAACCTTCTTGCCAGCTTCACTAGGTTTTCCCCTTAGTATATAAAGAATTCATTATATAGCTATTTACGAGGATGTAATTAAGTTAAAAAGGAAAGAGAACAACATATATATGTATACATACCTTCATCTCTGTAGTTGTGAGCTCTGATTTGGGGTGGCTTTTGATGGATCTTGAATTTGGTAGATGGCATGATGATCATAGCTGGAAAATGAACAACTGATGAACAAGCCATGTTTTCAGAATTGCCAGAGAAATTTTTATACAAGAAGTCGAAGAGAGGATTTAGCTTTCTGAATTTATAAGAAATGAAAACTCTTAATTGTAGTTATGATTTTGTAATCACATGTTTAAATATTGTTTGCGCAGATATATATAATGACGCCAACTTCGTCAACGCGCTGTGTGATTAATTATATTACTATTAATTTCTCTAATTATTTGTTTATATTTAACTAATGTTTGTTTTGGTTTTGCTAATTCATTAGTGAGTCAAGTAGCACATATACCAGACAACATAAAAATCATCCATGGGATTATATTTGTGATAGAAATTTAAGAAAGTTTGGAACCAAAACAAATTTGTCTAGGTGCGCCGGCAATATAATTAATACTCATAATTTTCCTGGT
This sequence comes from Datura stramonium, assembly GCA_018107945.1. NCBI lineage: Eukaryota > Viridiplantae > Streptophyta > Magnoliopsida > Solanales > Solanaceae > Datura > Datura stramonium. The sequence continues at coordinate 26,152 of JACEIK010001231.1, forward strand.
TCTGGATTTACTAAGTCAATACTCTCAAATATATTATGTTAGTAAATACATGAACCATGCTGACTTTTGAGACTGTCTAGGAGCTCGGGAATAAAATACTATTTTGAATGACGAAATTACGCCCTCCGATAATATTTTTGTTTTTTTGGTGGGTCATGATTCTGGTTGGGGATGCTTATAAAATCTTTCACTTTTTCATGGGCATGACCTGTAGGTCGATTTTGATATATTTTAGAATCGAAATCGATTTTACGAAGGGCTATCTGGCCAACGTCTTGGTTAAATACCAGGCCCGGTGATTTCCGACCACACAAGTAGAAACAAGGAAACTCATGTTGACTTCTTCTTCTTCTTTTTTTCACATGTAAATTGCCTAATTCACTATTAAAAAATATGGAATTTAGCTATGAAATTTGCCAGTAATTTAATTTGTTGCTAAGAAGCTTTTAGCTAGTGAGTTTTTTATATAATCCGTCATGTCGTAACTAAATGAATTTGCTTGAAATTTGTTATTTAGCTACAAATTTTAATCATCGTTAATTTCTTATTTTCTAGCAGTGATTTTAACATTGTAGTAAATCAAAGAGACTTCTAAGGCAGATGGTTTTACAAATTATTTTTTCATACGTTCATACCTATAATATGACCATATTGTTCCTTGTTAATGGAAAGTCGAGTGGTGAAACTAGAAATTTTGTTAAGGGTGTTCGAATTTAATAAATATGTATGAAAAATGTTTTTGATGTCCATATATTTACATAATTTTTTATATACGTAGTATAATTTTTGAGCTGGTGAATTAGTGGCTTTTTGAATATATGTGGCCTACGCGCGGCCCAGTGAAAACAAAGACCATATTAACATACATTTTCACCTCATAAAATAAGTTAACGATAGTAAATTTATATGATTTGATAAAAATATGCAATGCGGATACATAATTGTCGATGATTCGTTCCTTATATATATTTACTTGGTTAGCTAAGACAGAACAAATGCAATATATATTTAACGGGTTTAAGTGAATTCAATAATAACCACTTTGTATCCTCTCTTTCCTTCACCAAATTATAATCACCTACTCCTTATATTTAAGGGTTCAGGCGAATCGGAGAACTCTTCCCATTCGTATCACTCTCTTCTCATCACCAAATTATAATCACCTACTCCTTTTCATAGTCTATCCTTCCAATGCTTCTTTCTTCTTTCCCCATATATATTAAAATGTCCATCTTAGGAAAGTTAAAGCCATGGAATCCTTCAATTCATATCAAATTCTTGCCCTTAATATTTCATCCAAACTTGGTGCAAATTACTCAATATAAAAAATATATTACTTTTCTATTTAAATCCATTAAAAAGAAAAATACGACTTATAAATTGAATTAAAAAAAAAAGAAAATAAGTGCTTTTATTGTTGAAAAATATGCATTTTTTAATATAGGCGATAGACATAAATGGAAGAAATGATATTTTAGCCTTTTTATAGTTTTTTAAAAAATATTATAATTTTTTTGTGAAAGTTATTTATTATTATACATAAAAAATTTGAATAATTTTTATTTTCTCGATACACAAATGGCTACTTTTTGGCGGGCGTCAGAAAATTTGTCATATATGGGAGGACCAAGTTAATTTTGGGGTCAACCTATAATTGGTCAAAAGTGAAACCACGTTTTTCTTCGATTCATGCTGACCATTTAATTTTACCCATGCATAAAATTGTCTTGTTTCGTGGATCAGCTACTGATCTTTCCTATCAGGAAGAAATTGACTGCACTCTAATATAAAAACTAACGACTTTAATTTGGTATTGGTTAGTTTCTGAATTACATAGATTGGTACAATCTATTTGGGGTCAATGATTTCTATCTGCTTGTATCGATAGTATCAAGAGTCACACACCCTTTTTGTGTTTCGATGGTAAGCGTTGATGATACGAGAATATTATAAATGAATAGCCGCATAGTTATTAAAGACATAATGATTACATTGTTAGATATGAGATTTGAGTTAGCATCGATTAAAAGTGAAGGCATATGGCGCTTGGAAGCTCTCGCGCCGATATTTAGTTTATGGGATGTGGTTCTCTAGGCAAGAAGCGGAGAATCTAAGGCGTGAAGGTGTTATTTCGAATTTCCTCGACAAAAAAAATTATACATCGAATATAAGCCAAATTTTGAACTACTTATAGTGATTCTACCTGGTAGAAACAAGTAGTCTTCTCATTCCAATTTAGGTGTTTTAGTTGCTTCTCTCTGCTAATCCATTTCATTTGCTTCTATTGCAAAATAACAGCAATAACGAATTAAGTTTAGTCATTCTTTTTTTGTTTTGATATAGTTGTATGGGGTGAATTGCATCGAATATATGGTCGAATGAGGTAATGCCACATGAAATTAAAGTGACATTGATAAGGAGAGATCAAATTGAAAATCTAAAGAGAAGATAATTAATCTCTAATAACTATGCCGAATTATTATAAATTTAGAATCGGATGCATCTCATTGCTGAGAATGAGTCAAGGCGGTGAGATAATACGACATATGTAAAGATATTGCATGGGTAGAATGATTTCCGGTGGACGATGTGTTGTAGAACCAAAGTGGAGCCATTTGTTTGGTTAATGTACTATAGCCAATGTTTATAAATGACACTATTCACTTGTAACGAGGATCAAATTTTTGAATACACAAGACTATATATTTCATTCTTTGCTCTCATCAAATTTCTCTCGCATTGCGATTGGTTATTGGCAGTAGTAATTGGATCGAGCTTTGAACCTTAATATTTCATTGTTTAGCTCTTATCATTTATATCTCAATCAAACTAACAATCACCTTATTTACTCATTTAATATCAATTTCGTAAAATTAAATTATTTTTAACCTCGCTATAAATTCATTTATTGATTTTTTGATAAGCAAATAGTCAAATATTTGGTGCAAAATATCAAAATGGTCTATCTTGTGCCAACACAGCCAATCAACTTCATAAGTTAAAGTAAAATTCTAGCTAAGTGAACAGAATGAAGGACATAAGAAGAGGAGTTGGATTCAAAACGACCCGAAAGTTCTCATAGCTTATTGCGGGCCTAAGTTTCGTGGGGTAACGTCAAATACTGAATTATACACTTTGGACTTTGAGACCTCAAGTGGGCCGACCAGGTCTTGAACTTGGCCAATTAAACCAAAATTTATTTTCAGAAAAGAACCCATCAAAGTTTAAAATTTGAATTGTTTAATCATTGTAATCCTTGAAAGTTATATTAGGTAAAATATTATATTTGAAGTTTTAAAATGTTCATAAAAATAAACAACCTAGATTTTTATTACCACTCTTGCTGCAATTCTAATATGTAGATTTAATTATTTAATATGAGTAACAAACTGATCTCCAAACTTATTTTGGAAATTAGATGTAATAATTATCGTACTCTTGAAATTCACTATTTCCCTTTGACGGAAAAATGTAAACATGTTATGATCACAATCTCAAAATTTTATAACTATTATAGTAAAGTATTATTAAATATTTATATTGATATTTGACGTCTAGATGTTATTTAGTTACTAATAAATAAAAGTATGCAAAAAATATAATTTAATAATTTTGTGTATAAAAAATATATGTATTTCTTAATTAAATTAACCAAAAAAATAGAAAGAATGTAAATATAAAAAGAAAAAAAAGGCAAATATCAATAGTTTTCGCTTGTGAAGTTACAGTAATGCTTGATAGAAATTATTTTAATATATTTTTCTTTTAGATATTCATACTAAAATTCACGATGTGTATGATATAAATGATGATTACTATAAATATTTGAATACATAATATATTTATTACAAAATATTTGAGTATGAGCGTAAACAAAGGGATAATTTTATAAAAGTGTATCGTTATCTTTTGAACGTCGCGGAATTAATGCAGAGTAGAATGACTGCAGTAAAATATAATATGAAAAATTAATTAATTTGAGAAAATAAGATTGCTATAATGAAATCTATTATAACGAAATTCAATGATAACAACCTTTAATATAATTTCTAATTGTAATCTTTCTTTTTCTTTAAATAATTTGAGAACATTATAAAATTTGTCAAATTTAAATTTTTAAAATAAAATATTTTTAAGTTTTTTTAATTTTTTATTTTTTTAATGTTTTAAAATAAAAAAAAATATATTTAAATATTTATTTTTAAATTAAAATAAATTAAAAAGCATGACTTATAAATTATAGTGATAATTTATAAGTCATAACAAAAAAATTTCAAACGATTCTAAATTGTTTGCTGGGTACGACAAAGAAAAACGTGAAACTGCCAAACAGATTTTCTGGTGATGAGGATGAAACGTGGCTAAATCTTATCAACTAGGTCATCACATACGCATAATGAACGGCCAAGATTAATAAACGATGGATCTTTTTAGAGGGTAGATAGAAAATTAAATACAAAAATAGAAAAAAAAAATTAGATTTGAAATTTCTTAAAGAGTCGGAGAAAGTATCTGGTTGGTTACTCGTCTCAGAAACCGCTATATATAATAAATCGCTACGCCGCCTCACCTATTCACCATCCTCTCTCTTCCCCCTCTATATTCTAACCCTAATCTTCCACCAACTCCTCCACTTTGTTCATTCAAATATTCTTTGCGTCGTTTAATCGGTAAGATTTCTATTTATACGTTTATTTCCTGTTGATCGTCCAGAACTGTTGATTGAATGTCGGTTTCGTGTTTTTATGAATTTACATCGTCTTATCTTGAGTTGTTTGGCTGAGTAATTGATTTGTCATTGTGTATAATGTCAATAACCCAGCTTCTGCTGCATATTTTTCTATAGCGGAGTAATTAGTATCAAATTTGTATGTACGAGTGAATTTGAATGTTACCCGCTACCCGTGGATTCTGTTCTGTCTCTGTGATTTATATATGAAGAGCTGGTTATGAGTATCTAGAAACTGATAGGTATCTTAATATTTAATGATTGATGCTTAATTTGTGAACTTTTAGATGGTCGGAGCATTGAACATCTTTTAGTGGATGTTCATCCTAATTTATTAAGCTATGGCGATTAGTAGGCTATATTATATATGGTGGTGCCTGTATGTTTTGAAGAACTCTGGTCCATTCCATGTTAAAGATTTGGCCATTAGTAAGCAACATATCTCTTGAGTCAAAATTTCACAATAATTGAGGCTTCTCTTCCAGCAAGTGTTAATGTAGTTTGCAATTAAGAAGCTCAGATATACAATATGTGAGTGGTCATCTTTTGAGTCCTATAATTTTATAACTATGGTTCTTTTACAATGAATTGGTACTGTAGTTTACAATTCAGAAGCTCCTATACGCAATATGTAAACTGCCCAAGTAATGTTATGCTTTTGGTTCCGTTTGTTCATGTAATAAATTTTCCGGGACATATCATTTTCCTTAAATTTACAGCTACTTGCTTTTGCTGTACAACTGAAAGGAGTGGGTTAAAAATCTCCCTTGTTTGGTAAGATGGAAGCTCAATCTGTAATCTGTTGCTATTACTTATTATTTTTCCCTTTTTCTATTTTTACATTGCTTAGATTTAGTAACTGTTTTTTAAAAATTTTTCATTTACAACTTACTCCTTTTTTTTTTTAATTTGAGAAGGTAACAGAGACTTACACTTCATCTTTTGATGTGGCTTTTCTTTCTGAATGTTGCAGGCATTTTGTTTTTGTGGGTATCAAGTTGTAGTTTCTCAAGTTGCAGCTTCTTTATGTCCGGAACAAGCCACTCTATTTGGGATCTGTTGGACTGCTTGGGGAATATTGTCCTACGTCAAGAAAAAAGAGTCGCCATATTTCTGATAGGATTGACTGTATGCATCTTGACTTATTTCAGGAAGGACACTTAGAGCTTAGTGGTTGCAGCCGGACGCAACCTTCTCTCAACAATTTTGGGCCAAAGGATCCTCTGGGAACCCTTAGCAGCTTTATTTAGGAAATTTCACTGAATCAAAATGGCTTTGCAGAATATTGGAGCAGCCAACGGTGATGATACCTTCTGGGTACAAGATGCCGAGGGATGATACCAAGATAGAGGGCGTGGGAATGGCATCCAAGACAAACGTGGTCAACATGGTTGACATTGCCAAAGCTCTAACGCAAGGCGACCAGCGTCTTACACCACAAAACATTTTGGTTGTGAGCTTGGAGCTCAGTCAAAGTTTGATGAAAAAACTGGAACTTCCCTTGTCAATGGAGCTCATGATACTGCCAAGCTTGCAGGTCTTCTTGAGATTTTTCATTAAAATATGTACAGTGCTATGGGTGCGGAAACCCTGAAACTGAGATCATTATCACTAAAAATCAGATGATCCAACTGAAGTGTGCTGCATGTGGTTTTATTTCTGATGTAGACATGAGAGACAAGCTGACAACCTTTATTGCCCAAGAACCCACCTGGTCCAAGAAAGTTGCCAAGGACAAGAAAGCAATGAGAAGAGCTGAAAAGGAACGTCTAAAGGAAGGTGAGGTTGCTGATGAAGAGCTTAAGAAGCTGAAGAAAGAAGCAAAGAAAAAGAGTTCCTTCCAAGAAGCCAGTGTAAAACCTACCTCTAAAGAAAGCCAGGTAGCTCTGACGGGGATCATGCTTCCCCACCCAAAAGGCATGTGAATATCAGGAAGAGGAGGATGAAGAAAGAAGATGATGATGTTCAGTGGCAAACTGATACATCAATGGAAGCTTCTGAAGCAGCGCATACAGGAGCAGTTGAATGCTGTGACAGCTGAAATGGTAATGCTCTCCACAAATGAGACAGAGAAGAAGCCCAAGGCAGCTACTTCCAAGGCTGTTTCTGCATCATCTAAGGATGATCCCAAAGCTGAGAATGGACAGAGAGAATATCTGAGGCGCTTGTTGAGGAGGTGAAAATTACATCTAAAGAAAGGGAGATTACGGCCAGCAATTTAGATCTCTCTTGGGTTCGCTCTCTGGATCTCCTCAGGACATAGTTACTGCTGTCTACGAGGCACTCTTGGATGGTGTGGAGAAAGGGTTCGCCAAGGAGCTTATTAAGAAGAAAGGTTATCTTCTTGCCTCTGTGGGTCAAGAGGATGGGTCGCAGCTACGTTTGCTCAGAGCACTGGAGGAATTCTGTGGGAAACTCAAACTAGCAGCTGTGAAAGAAGTAGCACTCGTGTTGAAAGCTTTGTACGATGCCGATGTGTTGGAGGAGGAATTTATAGTGCAGTGGTATCAAGAGGGCGTTGCTGGGGTTGAAAAGGACTCTAAAATATGGAAGAATGTTAAACCCTTTGTCGACTGGCTGCAGAGTGCTGAGTCGGAATCCGAGGAGGACTGAGATCACAGCTGTTGTTCCTTATTTAGACTGTTCTTTCCAGGCCGACGTTCTTACATCATTTAGGCATATGCTGGTTTGCCAGAGTCATTTACGGTTCCGAACTCATGTTTTCTCTTTTATTTATGGTTTAGCAGGTGTCTGTTCTTTTATATTTCTTGGTACTTCTGTCGTGTGATCAATTCCGTCTGTCTTTCTTTTGATGGTTTAAGGTGGAAACTTGTACCGTTTCAGAATATGCTAGCTCTTTATTCTGGTTGAGGTTGAATTTATGTAAGTTTAAATGCTTATTCAGGGAAAGTAGCAGCTTTCGCATGGTTCAGTGATTAGATTTTTGTGGTGGTATTTTTATTACGGAGCTTCAACAACATATGACGGCACATTTTTCGTTTTAGCTTAATTCTTTTAACGTGTTGCTAAGTATAGTTACAATGCTTAAGCTCAAACCTTGATTCAACTTTCTGAAAGTGCCTTTACATGATTCAGACGTCCATTCCTTTTAAGTGCATCTCTCTTACAATATGATCGCATTCGCCAGTATGCAACAATTGAAGAAATCATGTACTCCTCGTCCTAGTCATAATACTTGTCTCATTTCACTTTTCAAGACCAATATTTAAGATGTATCCTTTCATCTAGCAATATGAGAAGAATCACAACTTAAACTACTTTTTGTATAACTTTTGAATATATAAATTTTAATTTAATGCTATAATAGTTTAATTCAATCTAGTTTCGAAGAAGATAAAATATGACAATTATTTTGGGATGGATTGAATATACATTTTTGTGGACACATGTATATGTGTGATTGATTTTCCCTAAATTCTCTCTGGAATGATTGGTCGCATCCTATATAAAACACTTAGCAGTAAATTTGACGATGCTGTGATAACATTTTGTTTTTCTGCTCAATTGTACAAGTCGCCTTTTGTTGTATTAGTACAGGTGTAGGATGAAGTACAAGATATGTGGAGCCAAGCTACAAATGTCTCAAAAGCAAACACTGTTACATTAATTCATTTGATTTCTTTTTGCAGCTTTGCTTAATTTGTCTGGCAACAATCAATCTGTTCAACCATCTTATGGCTGGATCTCAACAGAATAATACCCCATCATGGAGCAGCGAGCTGATGACATTTACGTACGATCACCAGTTAGAGTGCCAAACTTCCCACTGGTGTTGAGATAATGGTATTTTAAAGGGAGTTCATCGGACGGACATGTATAAAATGCTGCTGAGGTGGCTGTACTGGTAGCCCATTCTCATCATTCAGTGTAACAATTTGAGAGTGCTGAAGCTGCTGTAATGGCAGCTCATTTTCATCTGATGGTGCAATCTGTGAGTGATGATCCTAAAACAAACACAAAGAGAAGAACTTGGAAATGATCAACAACCTTTCATTGCTACAACCTTTAGTAGCATGGTGAATTCAGTAGTATTGCAAATAATATTTGATTCAGATTTTGAGTCTGTTATGTCATTTAACAAGACATGTCAAAGTCAGTCTGATCTCATCTTTTTAGCTCGCATTTCGTGTCTGGCATATCAATATCTCACTAGTAGGTCTGCTGTAATTCAAGATCAAAATATACAACAAAAGTTTCGAGCTTTTAACTGCTTTATGAGTGCAGTTATCAGTTAATGCAAATTTCAATTAGATATACAGCATTGCTCTGCCTATACAATTGTGTGATGTTCCAAATAGCAGAAATATAACAGGTGAATATGATGAGATGATTTAGCTTCAAAAATATGCAACAGTTTTTTATGCTTTGCCCACCTGCTGATGCCTCCGATTTCGTACAGCAATAAAAGCTTTCACCATAACATACACTGCCAGTAGGATTCCAATAGCTTTCCAACACTAACTACAAAAGATGAATACATAAACGACTCCGAGTAAAAGGCAGAAGTTTCTCTTTCAAAAGAAATCTAACTGTGTCACTAACCATGACCAATGTCACCGAGTTATCTCCAGCAACACCAAAGATTATTGGCAGCAGTGTACGCAACATCAGAAGAAGCACAAACTGCATGGACAAGGGAGGAAATTGAATCTAAAATTATATCTCTACTGACAAGAAATAAAATGGGTTGGAATGTTTGTCTGCCTAATCTATGCAGAGCGGGTGATTTATTTGGCAATATAAAGAATCTGTCCTTACCTATGTTATTGAACTATTTACATACAATCGGTTCTTTTTCTCGAATTTTATTCTTTAACAAGTCCTATGTAGGAATTATGCAAGATATGTACACGCAGAGAGAGAGCTTACAGTTATGGCAACAATACGGCAGCATATCAAACTTCTTGGATAAAATGCTGAATACTCATCAGATTCACCAATCAAAGAAAATTGTGGTCTGCAGAAACCAATGCAGCAAAATGAGGATAATCAATCCCACCCATGGAAATATCCCAGTTTCCTCTGTGAATAGAAAATACAAACCAAGCACAGCAGCCATAGTTATTAGTTGGAATGGGAAAGAATATTTCTGTGAAGAAATAGCGGTGAAATTTCAGATAGTAAATTACCTCATGTTCATTGGAAATCCCCCACACAGAGGAGCTGGTGCTGTGTAATCTGGCTTAAAATTCTGCAATCTCACATTAAAGAGAAGCATGTTTAAGAGAAACCTACTTTCAGGCTTTCAGCAGCATATACAGAATACTCAAGAGCAACATTTAGGCTCTGGCTTAGAAACGAACACAGGATAAGAAACTGTGCAATCTGTGGTGGACCTGGCAGCAAATTTCACAGATGGTGTCCCCCTTCTCATTGCACCACCTCTGTATACATTTGCGATGTGCATACCTGCGTTCAAAAAAAAACTTCATTAAGTACAAAACACTATTAAATGATTAAGCATATAAGGATGCAAAAAACAGCTTGACCTGGCAGAACAATTTTTCATTTTTTACTTGACAGCACTAGGTACTATGGATTGAGAACAGGAAGCATATTTTTTCAGATATGAAACAAATGAGACATGTATCACAAATGAGCAAATGGTGGCACAACAAACCTTGAGGGTTCATGTGGCAAGAGCAGGGCATCTCCATGTTGATCTTCATCACCATCATGGCAAATCCTACATTCTTCCATCTTCCTTGGTGCAGACTCTACAACATGGATGTGTCATCCTATGAAGCAAAAACTTTCTCATTCTTTTATAATATCACTAGGAAACACATGCTACATCAACGCGTTTGCTTGGAATATACTTTCCAACACCCGCTGTTTCCACACTTAAGCAATATAGATAATGCATATGGTTAAGTAACAAAAGATTCTATGCAAGACACTTATCATATATTCATTAAGCTTTTTCTTTTTTTTGGAATGAAAGAACTTACATATTCAGATGAAGTCTTCGTGAAAATAACTTCTAGGTCCCAGAAACAGCTCAGCTGCATTATGTTATATATTTCAGAATGAGAAGAGAAAACAGGATCAGCTATAACAAGAGCGACATAAATTAGAAACATGATTGTGTTATATTAATCAGAAATAATGTAACATAAAATGAACTGAAAAAAGTTGATGCATTTCCCAGAACATGATAAACTGGGAAAAGCTTGACCAAGAAGAAGGGGATTCCAAGAATTATCGGAAGAAAAGTAGTCGAAAAAAATGAAACTCTCATAATTATGAAGAAATTAAAAAATCCAGACAGGGTAAGCAAAAGAGACACCTTTGATTCTAGGAGGGAAAGTAATCAACTTGAACAATGGGAAAGAAAAGTGAGTGTATTAATTATGAAGAAGAGGAAAACTTACAAGAATGGGATGGCATTTTTGCAGGAGAAGAAACTAAACACAATTCCTTCCTCTTCATTCTTTGCTTCCACTATGCATTTTCATTAATTTCCCATTCCATAATTTGCCATTCAATTTTTCTCAAAAGTCCAAATCTTTTAGAATAGGTTTTCTCCAGAATTATGGTTTAAGGATAAAGCAAGAGTTTTTTTTTTATAGTTGTTTTAGTCATGATCATGAAGTCAACCTCCGCACCAATCCGAATCCCAAATGCCTTTTAGCATACACAAGTGGAGGTCTCCAATGTTCAAGGTCACTTTTCAAAATTTCCTTTTTAATAATATAGAAACCAGAGTTTTTACTTTTGGGGGGTGGGTTGGGGGGTTATAAATAGTCACACGTACTAGATGGAAAGAAGTTTATATAGTAATAAAATGAAATGGACATGAATAGAGGTGAGTAGAGATTTGAAGTGTAGTTGATTGAGTGATTTTTATACGAAAAGTGTCTCAAATCTGCTTTAATCAAACGAAAATTTTCAAAACATTTTAAAATGATTGTGCAAACACATATTTCTTAGTATAAAAGTTTGCATGTCCAAACGGGAAAAGTTGATAACGTCATGTGCTAATTTTGAGCATGTTTCATAATGCATTTCCTTTGCAGATTTATATGCTCATTTACTCACACTTTAGGCACGTGCTTTGCAGATGACTTAAATGCGCGACACAGTATTATAAGTTGCATAATGGCCTCGCCACCACGATACCCAGAGATTCCCCTTAAGGTTCTATTTCACATGATTTGCCTATGGCAATTGAGACAGTACCACAACAAAGCATGTCAGTTTTTCTGGTGTTTTATTTCGTTTTTTCGTCCATTGGTGCTTGTTAATTCAAGAGCAGATTGAATCCAGAAATTACTTTATATGATCCAGAAAATACTTTATATGAGCCTCAGTTCCATCCTCCAAAGCTCCCAAGAAAAAGCATTCTGTGGTACTTGGACAGCCACAGATTTTATAAAACATATAAGATCTATATCAAAAATTACTTTACGGGAAACTTTCACATACGAGGTTAACAAACAATGTCTACTCAGAAATTGCATAGGTGCTTCATAAAAGAAGTCGTTGCACTGTGTGACAGAGATGGAAACAAAAGATAGAAAAGGCAAGGCACGCACATACAAAGGGGGCATAAGTAATCAAGTACACCAGCTTTGAGACCCTTCACATACTAGTAAGTTTGGTACACCAGTTGATTGTATTATGCATTGAAACAAGTATAAACACTGGTAATTGATCAGGACTATGCCGTGTCGCTTATTACATAGGAACTCTAAAACTGACATGAATATTGCGAATAAACCTCAGACATAAGAAAGCAGAAGCTTAAAGTAGACAATAATGTATATAGAAAGAGAGAACAGAGCAAACACATGTTGCCAGAAGAGCAGTGCTGGGCTTCTCTGACTGCATAACCTCTCAAGCTGGCAGCTGCTCCTAACTAGATTGCACTTGGTGTTGTGTACTGCAGCAAAGAACGAACCGGTACATCTGATCATTAGGGATTAAAAGTTCAATTGATCAGCCAAATGAACTCACTCCTGTTCCCACCAAAGGAAGGACCAAAAGTCTAGCAACGGTGATGCCAACAGTGGTTCGAACCCCAAGTTCAGATTCATTTGGACCCTCAGCAAGCATTCCTCCAAGAATCAGCATAACTGAAGGCACCATTGCTTGAGCAAGAATTTGTAAACTGTCTGTGAGGAACGAAAGAGGAGCCTGGTTACCATAGTAACAGATTTAATGGGTGGAACCATTCCAACAAGAAAAGCCAACAATATAGCAAACATCGGAGGCTGGAGAACATGGCGAACTGGAGTTTGTTCAGCAACAATTCTTAATTTTCTAACCATCCGGGGTTCTGCTAAACATCTAATAGATTTTGGACTCCTTGGAGCTGGCGCTTCCTCCAAACTATCAGGGTCTGGAATAGAACTATGCGAAATGGTTGAAACACTTGTAAAAACCCGTGCAATAAAGGGTGTCTTGCAATGCTCAGTTTCTCTATCTTCCATACCAGGCCACTCAGCTTCCACAAGAAGTGGCCTACTTAGATCATTACTAGGTAATGACTCCTGAATCTCACCACCCTCATCAACAACATCAAAGTACTCCAACGGGGGCTCCATCATATGGTAAACAAGAGTGTAAACGAGCAGCACCGCCACCCATTGGGCAAACGATACATAAGACACACCGGTCGTGTAGCAATCTGGACCAAAAGGATTGTCGTCACTATGGCACACTGATCCAACAATGGCAAGAGGCAAATTGCCCGTATTCCCGAAAGCAGTCGCTATGATAGTGAACCTAAAGTACTCTGGGGGTGGCCTACAAATTTTCGCTACCAAGTACCCCAACAGACAACCGATTACGGTACTAAGAAGTACATTAGTTGGTATAAACCACCAGCGCGTAAAATTCTTGACAGTAATAGTCTCACCAAGGTGAATAAAGATAGTGCAAGGCAAGAAAAGAGCAAACACAAGCTTGCTAAGGAGCTTAAAAGTAGCTTTAGGAACTAATTGGGTTCTTGGATGTGCAAGAATCAGGCCAATAACAGTTAGACATAGGAGTTTCAACAATGGCAGAACGGCGTATACAAGGTAATGACTACTATAATACATATTGGCCTGACTATCAGAGAATGAGGGATCCATTTTTAGCTTAAACCACAAAGAAAACTTCAGGAACCTCTATCAAATCCCCCAAATCAGTTGAAGTTCGAGTCAAGGTTGAAGCTTTACTAGGTGGGTCTCAGAAAGACCTTCAGATTTGAAAATTCCAGAAAACCCCAATTCAGAAGACCACAAGTTACCGATAATATTTTGGTAACAACATTAAAGGCACTCACCAATTCAAATGATACTAGTACCTAACTACAGCTTAAATCCAAGAATCTGGAAATAGGATTCTTTGGAAAAAAGTCAAACTGTTAAAATATATTAGTAAAACAGGGAGTAGCAATTAAACCCAAAATCAAGAAGTGGAAAACAGAAAGAAAAATGATGTGTTAACACGGACAAATACTTGTCTTAGGCAAATATTAAGAAGCAGCTCCTGAGGTGAGTTGCAGATGGAACCTCTTCACTGGTAGAGGAGTGAGCCTTCTCAAACAGAACTGAAGAGATCATGAAACTAGCTACTACTCTATGATTAGACAATTAGATGCACTGTGTCTCTGTGTACATAAATTTACTTTATTAGTACTAATTCGGTAAGGTTAACACTTAATGCGGGGGTAGGAATTTATTACTCCCTCGTGTCAATTTGTTTATTTACTTTTATTTTTTATTTTATTTTAAAAATATTTTTAATTTTTTTAATTTTTTTAATTTTTTTAATTTTTTTAATTTTTTTATCTTTTTTGATTTTTTTAATATTTTTAATTTAAAATTATTAAATAAAGTCTTAATTCAAGTTAATAATATATTAATTAAAATCAGTCAATAAAAGAATAGAGATAAATAAATAGTACATGATTCACCTTGAAAATCATTACTTTATGATTGATATATTAATTTACTATAATTAAGTGATAAAATATATATAAAGGATATATGTCATATAATAGTAAAACTTTAACCGTGAGTAAAATTTTTCATAGTTCAAATAAATAATTTACCTCCAATGAAAATACCGTTGGATGTGAATTTGGTGGCGATTTAGGGCTGTTTGATTTAATTTATGACATGATTTATAAGTTAAAAATTATAAGTTAGATTTTTAATTTTAAATATTAAAAAAACAAAAAAAACATGTAATTTAATTAAAATACAAAAATAAACACATAATTAAAAATATTTTTAAAATTTAATAATATTTTTTTTGTGTGTACTTGAATTAATTAATTTGTACTTTAAAAAATTTAAAATAAATCAATTTAAACGGGCTCTAATTACGTCTTTTTTCTCTCTTATAATTTGACAAATAACCATCTGAATGACATGATTCAATCATGTATTATAAAGTAAATTAATGAGGAATCAGCAGGGGATCCAAGTGATATGATTCGATTTACAACTAATTATCTCTTGCATAGAAATATACTTGGTATCTTCTAAAAGGTAGTGTTGCTGCCTATGGAACTGTTCCTCCTTTAATTAAAAATATTAATTTCAAGTTATAAATATAAAAAAAAAATTGATAAAAAATATTTTACTATTATATTATTATTTAATTAAGTATTAAAAGAGAATTTAATAGGAATTTTTGCAGCTGAAATATGATAATAATATTAATAAAGGAAATAAAATAAAAACTGAATGATATGCATCCATGTGAAATTCTGACCTTTTCAAATGATCACATCAATGTGGCCACTTAAGTATTCTTGAATCTGCTCGAGAAAAGAAAGAAAGAAAAGAAAAAATCTACTATTTAAACTAAAGGAATATCTTATGGCCCACATGACCCCATGAAAAAACAATTGAAGGAAACTTCACATGCATTTTCTCATTATTTGTCACGTATATGACTTATAATATATAGGTGAGTTGTCCAACTTTGTTACGTTATTTTATTTTTAGTATTATTGAAGGTATTCTTTTAACCCTTTGAAGGCACAACATGTACAAAATTAGTATTACCAAATCAAATGAGGGCGACAGGTTGGAAAAATTGATACAATTGAAATAATGTCAAAATCTCGTACTTTTCGGGTTTTAATTTATTTATCTAATTTTTAAATTAACATAAAATTTAAATAAAATTTTTGAATCATGTAATTTTAAATTCAAGATATGTAGATTGTAGAAAATATTAAAATATTCTTTAATCTTATGATTTTAAATATGACACATAAAAATTTAAAATTAAAAAATTATCAAAAAAAGAAAGAAATATTCTTTTTTACAAGAATTAAAAAGAAATAAAACATATAAATATTTATTAAGAATTTGTTCTATCAAATTATCCATATTAATTATATATAAAAATTTAAATTTGATACTACTCTATTATATAGTCATTCAATGATAAAGAATAAAATAAGAATCTTTTGTAACTTACTAAAATGAACAAGTTAAATAAAAAAAAATTATTTTTCGCTTAAGAAATTAATAGTAATTATTTGAAGTTCACAAACATAAAAATTTTCGTAGTTTAATTGATTGACTATTTAATTTTTATTTTATTAACGAGAGTTTGATTCCCAATTTTATAATCTCATTCTTATTTTCCTTTCCTCTTTTTCAAATAACAAATAAATTTAAAAAATTCACAAGATATTACGTCACAGAGAAGTGAAATTTAAAAAGGTTAGGTGAGTTGATAAATTCGTCTAAGAATTGAAAAGGATGGCCTTTAAGACATTCAAAAGACAACTCAAGCTATACTATTAGGAAAATATTTTTCAGATATTTCCTTTTATATTTAATTGATTAAAATATTTATGCATATAATTATAAATTCATAAATTCAATTTATTTTTTTAAAAGTTTAAGTCTTTTTTAATTCTTTAAAATTAAAAAAAATAAATAAATTCTATAAAGACATTGCAAGTTGATTGTCTCTCATTCCCTCAGCACCCCACCAAAACACCATCCCTAACCTTACTTATCACAACCCATGAATCACAACCCATGAGCATTCCGGCGGCTGCACTCGACGGCTTTTGCTTTAAACCTGATTTGTCGTCTGCATGCCCTTTACGCTCTAAAAATGATAAATGCAAATAAATGAAAAAATGATCTTAAGCTGTACAAGTTGATTGATGGCGTGTTATTTCACTTATATTTTGATATTGGGTTTCTTCAAGCAAATATCCTAGCTCTTTTACCTTTACAAATTGCTAATTTGGTAGGATCAGGCGATTTTCTTTCCTCTTACTCCAAATATGATGAAGCCCACCTTTTTGATACTCTTAACTGTTACCACTAAGACCATCTGGCCCACCCTAAGAGGGCCTAATGCAGACCTTTTGCATATCTTATGGGCTAAGCTCCAAATTATGAGTACAGTTTAGAAATAAGAAATTAATTGGCCTAAGGTTCAGCTAAGACTTAGGAAATTCTAGTCACGCTAGAAGATAAAGTGAAAATACTATTAATCTTTCACTGAAAATTTTTACTAGTCTCTACGGGAGGTTTACAAGTTATGATATTTTTAGGAGTCATTTGGTACGAAGATAAATACTGCAGAGATTAGTAATACATGAATTAGTAATGCAAAGATTGCTAATACAAGAATTGTAATGTTGAGATTATTTTTTATCAAATGTTTGGTTTATTGTGTTAAAAAACTAGATATATCATGTATTGTGTTTGATTTAAAACTCTATAATTTTTTTTAAATAATTATACCCTTGAATATTTATATAAAGAAATTTAAAAAAAGAAATTAAAAAGTACTCTAATTATTTAGGGGTTTTATTCTAAAATTAGTTATCTGAGGATTAATTATCCTTTTATTTTTTTGATATAAGATAATATATTTTATGATGTGTAAACTATTCATGTATTAAATTAAATTGAACAACTAAATAATGTATTAACTTGACTAAATTTTAATTGAAAAATTATTCTAATTATTAATATCGCCTACCAAAGGGGTCCTTGTTGTGATACACTGATACTTGATTGTGTGAGAGCACTCTCATGGCAAACAGAAACAAGAGAGCCGCCACTAGGAACTCTACTAACCTTCTAATAAGCTTCATAAATACTTGGTCGGATACATTAATAATTTCTTTAAATTTAATTGAGTAACTAAATATATAATAAAATATTTCAATTAATTAGACACTTTTAATTAAAATTTTAGAAAAGTTTATGCGTGTGTTTTGAAGTGCACCCATTATGTAGATAAGTTAACCACTTAAAATAGATCACCTCCTTTAATTATACGCATTAACCTCAATAAATCGTTAAATTTTAGGCATGTTCCAATAGATGTTGAAGTGTATAATTAAAGAATGTGACATATTTTATATGATTATATAACAAACGCTTGAGAATACCTATCCAAAAATCAAAATCAAAATTTAAGGCGAAAGTATATAATACGAACAATATTTTTTATATGTTTAAATATTCAATTGAAATATGTTATA
>JACEIK010001231.1:119076-203779 GCA_018107945.1 Datura stramonium
ATATATTTACAATACCAAATTTTTTCATGTTTTTTATGTGTAATTTATTTTATTTATTTATCATCCACCATGCATATTGCCTCGATATTGTAAAAACACTCCAGATTTGAATCAGGAAGTCTCCTCATTCTTTCCCCCCATCCCCCTTTTTAGAGACCTTATTAGTACAATTTTACTTAGTAAAAAAAAATGCCTTCCTTTCATAATATTTATCGTGTTTATTTTAAATCGCGCTAACGAGAAAAATAAAAAGAGCTAAGATTATAATAGTTTTCGTATAATTATTGTGTTTTACTTTATTTTTGATAATCAAATTATATAAATTTTAATTAATATTTAAAAATAAATTTCTTTTTATCATATTGATGAAAGAAGAACTGCAATTTATAACCAATATGAATTGTGATGAGATGGTTAAAATCCCTCTGCCCTTAATAACTAGAATGTTCTTATGTTCAAGCTTTGTGTACGAAGAAATTCTATTGGGAGAGCTTAGCTTCCGCCATAATGGGTCCAGCAATACGCTATTTGAATTCGTTGGGACTTCAATACAGACACCAAACACATCGGATTGGGTACCAATTAACTCTGAAAAAAATAAAATATGATAACTATTTTAAAATCGAAAAAATTTGATTGTGCATTAAAATTTTATATTTTTATACATTCATTTGAAACCGCACAAAAAATTATAAACTTAAAATTCTGAATCGGTTTTCGTACCACCTAGCTCTCTTTGTCTCGAGTCTCTAACTATATGTACACAACTTCCCCACCTCCAACTCCACTTTTCAAAACCCACATAACAATCCCCACAGCACCTCCAGCTACTAACTCCAACTCCAAAATCTCTTTGGTTAAAAAAGAAAAAAAAAAGTTGAAAACTCTTCAACAAAATTCAAAAATCCACAGCTTCTGATTAAGAATTTGATCTTAAATATTTTTTTTCTTCCTCTAATGGCACAGAAGCATTTGTATGAGCTTCTGCAAGAAGATCAAGAGCCATTTCAGCTTAAACATTACATTGCTGATAGGCGTTGTCAGCTCAAACGATTTGATAAAGTAGTTGTGAAGAAACGGAAACCCATTACAGAGAAATCGATTTCCAGTAGTACATTGTTATGCAAACACGCCTGTTTTTTGTCGTTTAGAGATTCACCTGATGTAATGAAATCACCGATAAGTTTCCTCCCTTCTCCATCTCCTCCAGCGGCTGCGGCAGCAAAAAGCCCGGCGAGGAAAGTGTTTCTCCATGTGCCTGCTACGACTTCCTCTTTACTCCTTGAAGCCGCAATGAGGATTCAGCAGCAGCACCAAAATCGACCCAAATTGAAGAAAACGCAGATGGGTTTCGGTTTATTCGGGTCGATTTTGAAGAAAATCAAGGAGAGACATATGAGTAAGAAACGCGAAATTAAGAACGGGGTTTTGGTGAAAACAGAGGAAATTGGTGATGAATTAAGGAGTGGATCTTGCTCTTGTAATCACAGTAGGCTTAGTAGTGCGGGTTGGTCGGAGAGTAACGAAGGAAAATCAATGGATTTCGAAACTTCCAGTAGTTGCAGGTCCGATAATGAAGAAATTGAGCTTGATGGCGGCGTTAATGGTGATTTTAGTTCGTGTGACAGCAAATATTGTTCGAGCCCTTTGAGCCCTTTTAGATTTTCTCTTCAGAAATGTCCGTCGACCGGTTGCCGGACGCCGGATTTTTCATCGCCGGCAGCATCTCCGGTTCGTCACAAGACAGAGGTTTGTCATTTTGTCTCTCTGCTTTGTCAGTGTAAAATATTATCAAAAAAGTATAATAATTATATAAAGAGTATTCAAGGTCTCGGATTCAAACTCCGAATATAAATTTTTTTTTTCATTAGAGAGCATTTTACGTTGATATAAAATTTTTTAACGAAAATTTTAAGTTAATCAAGTCTTAATATAAATAGCGAATACGAGTGATAAACCAAAGAATTTTCCCTAGGCACACATCTATTATGATTTATAACTTGTTATAACGAATTAAATTATATAACTTACTTTTTTAATTACTATATATGTAAGTTTATTACTTTCTCCTATACTAATTGAACTCTTTTAACATTTAACCTTTGTTAATTTATTGTTATATTAGTTTTACTAATATGAGTAAATTCATATGCTTATAAAGAGTTTAATTTCTACTTATATTAATATATACACTTGATAATCTGAAAAACAATTTCACTAAAATGTAACCATAGTTAACTTAGCCTATCACGACTAGTGAAAAAACAGTTCGGTGCATAAAATATGTTATATTAGCAAAGTGCGAGAAAGAGTCTCATTCCAACGAGTGTGTTGTAAAGATTTGTGGTCATCGACTACTTCATGCATGCTCCATTTGGCTCAGGAGATATAAACTCAGTTGGTAGAGCTCCGCTTTTACAATCGGGTCCTATCAGAGCTAATAACTTGTTAACCATATTAAATTGCGAAGTAATTATATATAACTTATTATTTTTACTGTAATTATTTAACTTTTAATTTTTAATTTCTAATTTATTTTGGGGTATGAAAATGAGTCAACTCGTAACTTAGATGACTAAGTTTGACCTGTCGGCAAAAGGATCTCGTTGTTCTGATACGGTGGCCGGAGTGTCGACAGTAAATGACAAAAATGCCCATTGAAATTTTTGGCTTTTTAACAATCAAACAATTGTGTTAGGGGAGAAATTTGTCATTTAACTAATGGGTAGAGGTTTCTCATTTGTTTGATAATTGGACCTTTTCTTCAGAAAAAGGACAAAAGCAAAAATTTTGTTTTTGTCAATTTGGACCCAATTGATAATATCCTAATCTTCAACATCACTCTTCCCCATATTCCTACGGTACCAATTTATGTAGCTTCGTTTGACTCAACGCTAAATTTTAAAAAATTATAAAAAAGAATTATGTTTTAGAATAAATTATAAGATATTTGTGTAGCTATTAGTTATTATTATTGTTTCTTTCATAGTGTATTTTTCTTTTTAACTACTTTGATATGTGTTATTCGAGTCGAGGGTCTTTTGAAAATAGTCTCTCTATTTCCACGAAGTAAGGATAAGGTCTACATACACTCTACCTTTCCAGACCCTGTTGCTTATGAGATTACATCGTATATGTTGTTACTGTTGTTGTGGTTGTGTGGCTATAAGTTTTCCGATAAGAAAAAAGCGATTTTTAATGGAATTCATAGGAAATTGGATCGTTGGAAACGTTCTAGACGGACCTTCCTCGGGAAACCATTAACGACGAGCCATTAATGAGTGGACGTCTGTCGGAAATTCGCATCTTTTTTAGTAGTTTTTGAAGTTAGATTGTATCTAAATAAAAATTATAATATTCTTTCTGAAATAGACTAAAAAGAAAAATATGCTGTATAATTGATAAATTCTAGAGTATATTAGAATAAAAATATCAACAATCAACTTCATATAATTCCATCAAATAATTAAAACACCAAACATTTTCTTGAAATTATTTAGCTTATTGTATGTTTTGTACTTATTGGATTTCTTGTGTTTAGGACAAAGAAAACTATGAAGCAATAGGTTTGGCAAATATTGAACAAGAAGAAGATGAGAAAGAACAGTGCAGCCCGGTTTCCGTCTTGGATCCTCCGTTTGATGACGATGGACATGAAGGTGAATACGAGTACGAGGACGAGGATGAGGAGGAAGATGACGATTGTGGTAGTGGATGCAACTATGCGCTCGTACAGAGTACGTATATCATTTCCTCAAACTCATTTTGAATACTAATTAATGTGCGATATATGATTTAATATGTGATAAATACGAACATAGTCAGCGAATATTCATATAGCCGACCTCAACTTGTTTGGGATTGAAGCGCAATTATTATATTATTAGTTGTGAAGTCATTTTCAAGAGTTATGGAAATGCTGATATCTCTAAGGACACAGTTTGGTTGGATTAGATATATAAAATACTATAATTGTAAGGTCATAACCAATTTGATAATGTTGATTTTGATATATGTTTGAATTATTTCATGTGGGATCCATAAGAAGTTTCAATCTTTAAATAATCACATTGTTATGAGTAAATCTCTATTATAAAATACTAACTGATAAAAAAGAGTCGGACCACAAGGGGTCAATTGTATCCTGCATTTCCGTAAGAGGTTGGTCCTACCGCTCGAATCTTTAACCTCCTTGTCACATGATAACAACTTTACCAGTTATGTTAATGTTATTCCCCCTTCATAACGTGGTAAAAATGATAACTAACATATGCGATTTTTAAATTTTTTTTTTGACAGTGTCAGTGTATATAACTTAAATCTTTTATTAATTGCTTGATGACCCACAGTTAGTACATGTGGGGTTTTCTCACTTAATTGATATCAAACATCTTGAATTTCAAAAATATTTGCTAATTTTGGGCTCTGCATTATTCAGTGTTTTTTTTCAGACTGTTATGATTCAGAGGACCTAATTAAATGATAAAGGGTACATTTAGTAGGGCCTTTTATGTTGTTTTTTTAACATTTTATTCATAGTTGAAAATCACATTAATAGTGTATAATATAAGATCTCCTTTTCTGCTAATTTTTTGGACAGTGACAATAAATACAAAGTCAAAAAGGGACAGAGATGTCTAAAAATCACAAAGGACTAAAAGTTGTTATTCTCATTTTTACCTATTTTGCTCGATCTTTTCAAAAATGTTGTCATACCGTGTTGGAATCTCCGAAAATGTATGCACTATTTTTAGAGAACTGATACGCACACGTCGACATTTTTGAAGAGTCTTTAGAACAACACAAATGTTTACTATGTTTGGTTGTTCTGTATTAGTAGGGTCTTTTAAGTTGTTTTCTAGCATAGTAGTATTCCCTCTTTACCATTTGTTCAAAGTAGAAGATCACATTAATAGTCATAATATAAGATTCTTCAAACATGTTATCGCATTTGTGTCGGATCCTTAAAAAATGCACTACTTTTGAAGGATCAGACACGCACCTGTCCACATTTTTTATGAGTTTGAGCAACACAAATTTTCACTGTGTTTGGTTTATTTTTGGAGGAACCGACAGGCAACTATCGACATCTTTGAAAAGTTGGAGCAGCACATATTTAAGATTTTTACTATGTTTGGTTCATTCTATATAGTTGCAATTAGATTTTCTCTTGAAAAAAATCTGAGACTGTTGAAACTTATGTTGATTGTCCTGCATTGCTAACAGGAGCGCAGCAGCAGCTTCTGCACAAGCTTCGTAGGTTCGAGAAACTAGCAGAGTTGGATCCGATTGAACTCGAGAAACTGATGCTCGAAGAAGAAGAAGAAGAAGAAGGCAATGATGATAATGATGATGATGATTCGGTGCTATCATACAGAGACCGGGATTTTGACACGTTTGCAAGCGAAGTGACAATCCCTTTGGACATGAAAAGGCTAGTCTCGGACTTGATATCCGAGGAGAAAACCGAGACTAACAGCTCGAACAATAGGGAGGAAGAAGTAGTCTTTGGAAGAGTATGCAAGAGGTTAGATTCATGGCAACATGTCAGATCAGACACCATCGACATGATGGTAGAATCGGACTTGAAAACCGAGCTTGATGACTGGAAGAAATTTCAAGAACAAAGGAAAGAAACTGCATTGGAAGTTGAAGTTTCAATCTTTAGGTTGTTAGTAGAAGAATTAGCAGAGGAGATAGTCCATTTTGCTGGACATCATGGAATTTTCAATGAAGTTTTGGCCTGATAACAAAGTGTTTCTCCGCGAATCCAGATTAGTCGAGACACCAATGGCGATTCTGGACACCAGGTGGGAAAACCATAAAAGAACACAGAGAAATCTCCTTTGTAGCTTATTCTATCATAGTCTAACTTTGTACTATGACTTAGGCTATAGTTTGTAGTGCAACCCAAAGAGTTCTTTTGGGGTGTTAGACAATAGTATTAGTAGCAAAATTACTTATCATGTACATGTGAGGGGGAAGGTAAATTCTATCTTGCTTCATGAGACTAAAAAGTATAGCCCTCAATTTTCTTACTAGAGGAAATAATCTTGTACCAAGAACTTTGCTTCTTGATTTAATTGTTTGTTGACTTGATAGACATCCACTTTGGTGTACCTTTAGTTCAATCTAGAGGCATTTGTCCAAGTCTCGGTGAATAGAGTCATGCAAAACTTGTGATAGTGAGAGGTAGCATGTAATTGGCGAAATAGTTGAAGTGCAACTGAGTTATACAAAACATATATTAGTGAGAGGTAGCAAATAACCGAAAGTATAATTGAGATGCATGCAAGTTATTCAGTAAGTAATCGGTGGAATAATCGAGGTGCACACACGCTGTTCAGCAAGTAACTAACACAATAGTCGAGGTTCACAAAAGCTGACGTAGAT
Source organism: Datura stramonium (assembly GCA_018107945.1). Lineage (NCBI taxonomy): Eukaryota > Viridiplantae > Streptophyta > Magnoliopsida > Solanales > Solanaceae > Datura > Datura stramonium. The sequence continues at coordinate 125,470 of JACEIK010001231.1, forward strand.
ACTAGTGTTATCACAAGAGAAAAGGGAGATTTGAGATCATTTAACTTGGTCTTTGAAGAGGAAATCATGTCACTTTCACATGACACCAAATATTTGACCTTTTGTGAACTTTCCCTATAAAGAGTGCTAGCTGATGTCAAATTGATGCCATTTCACATAAACTTGGAACTCAAAAGAAAATTCTTCCATAATAGAATCAAAGTCAATTCTTTGATAAGATTTTAAGTAAAGAATATGATTCTAGTACTATAGCACAAGACATATCAACAAAAGTAGATTCTTTGTTTTTACTTTTATATCCAAAACTCAAACTTAAAATCTCTAACTAACGACCGAAAAAATCTCAATCATCTCATCACGATTCATATCAGACAACTAAAAGTAGATTCACCTTTACCTTAAAGAAAAAAAAAATACTCACAAGGAATCATCTTCTTTTTTTTTCCCCCAACCTTTTAACCTTATCCACTCTATCTTTTATTATTATAGAAATGCTTTCTAGCTACCACTAAAGCAAACAACAAATCCCAACCAAAAATATTCTCACAATAATTATGAAATTAGTTTACTTTACATAATTTAATTTACTAAAGTATTTCATAGTGAATAATATAGTACTATATACTTATGAATTACAAAAATGTTCTTAAAAGTGATTATATTGGGACCTAATCCAACTAATGACTAATTATTGTTATAGCAAAAGTTGTTTTGGAGAATAGATGCTTCTTGTTCTTTTGCACCTTTTATATTTTGTTATTTTATTATTTAACTTTTTGCTCAAAAGAGAATATTATATTATAAAGCAAAGAGGAATAAATAAAGTTCAGAATAAAAATTAGGATTTAAAGATTGATTTTCATCTATTTATATTAATAAAATTATCAGAATTATCGATTCTCGTAATGATAAAAGGTACTAAATATTTAAAAATAATTTGATGTGTATTCAAACTGGCACAAATATTACCTCATTGAAACGAATTTGCGTCACGAGTTCATCGTAAACCCTATAATTAATCTGCACTATATTTTTTATTAAAAAAATTATATCTTTTTGTATCGAGTTTTGATTTAGACTAATTATAAAAAAGAAAGAACAAGTTGTATCTCTAGACAAACATATCTAGGAATAGATCTCTAACATATCTAATAAATCGATAGATACATAACATGTATTAACATTCATTTTCTAATATTTAATTATAATTAATTAATTAATTCATATATAATTACTTTAACAAATAACTAATTAGATAATTAATTAATTCCAATATATACACCCGATACAAATAAGTATTTACTAATTAATAATTCATTGGCTAACATGCTTCAACAACCGGCAGATTAAGTTCAACTAATTATCTCTACAATTAATTAAAAATATTCTAACAATATATTTATATAATAATAAAAGCTTTATATTAATTAAATATATATCCCTTTTCTTCATCATTGATCTATTATTTTTGTCCTTTTTATTTTATTTAGTTTTTGCTATAATTAGTAATTGGGGCCCCAACAAAAGAATTGTTACATAGATGTCGATATATGATTGTTTTTATTTTTTATATTATATGAATGCCCTCCCTCCCGTCTTAATTTATAATAATGGAGGAGCATATAATTTTATCCGACTTTACATTGAATTAATTTAATTTATTATTATTAAATAATTTAATAAAATAAATAAAAATATTTCAACTTTTAAATAATCACATCATTATTTCCTTTTTTAATTTTTTAAATTTCTAATTATTACTTTTGTGCATCATTGAACTTATGATATATAAAATTAGTATTTGTTTAAAAAATATTTTAATTGAGAGTTTGTATTTGTATTTTTGTTTTTATTAAGTTTGAAAAATTATATATATATAGGATTCAGCGCTTCGATTTTTCTTTTTTTTAATATGTATAACAATAGCCTATGTGTCCCAAAAAAAAAACGTGTTACGCCCGGCTCCCTTTGTAATAGCCTATGTGTCCCAGAAAAGAACGTGCTACGCCCGACCCCCTTTCGGTATATATATATATATATATATATATATGGATAATGGAATAATGATAGAGGGCATCTGTTTACCACTGCATATTGCTTTTAATTATTAAACTTGACTCAAATGACTAAAAATTAGACATTAAAGTGCATTACATCAAATCATAACAATGCTTTTTCTTTTTAATAGCTAAGCGATTAATGTGGACTTTATTCTTATATTTAATAATTTTTCATTTAAAATAAATTTTCACATGATTATTATTTATTAACTTATAATTTGGTGATTAATTGTAATGGCGTATAGCGGGCGTGCATGTGTATATCATACATATTATCTGAATATTTATAATCATCAAATATCAATATATCTCACTAGTTTTTTCTTTCTATATACATTTTCAATGTTTAAGATAATAAATCGGGCTCGTATACAAACAAAATCAATAAATCAGATCTTATATTATCTTATGTCATTTTTCATACTTATTTTATCAAAGTATTAACATAATATTAACAAAAATAATATTCATTAAATTTAAATCATACTCATATAATTTTCATTAAAATCTCACATCATTAAAATTATCATTTTATATAGAATTTTTAACTAATAATATATAAATTTATTCACACTCAACTAAAAGAATTTTGTCTTTTTGGTATTATTTTTCAACAAACATTTAAAACCCAATTGGAAATTGATAATAATAAGTTGTGGCCATAATATTTCAATATATACTTTCATATTAATTATTATTTGATGACAAAAATTGTCCATCATTTAAAGATAAGTCTATGCCTCAATGATTGAAACTTTTGAAATAGAAGGGTATAACAAATTTACATGTGTATAGTTAAGGAAAAATATTCCATCAAACTTTGACACGTTACTATAATAATTCCAACTTAATCTTAAAAAAAATGACGTGAATTCGAGAATTTTAAATTTATGAATTTTAATATTTTTAATTTATTTCAATCATAATTTAATTTCCAATTTCATATAACTGACTATCTCAAATGTTTTTTTTGTTTTTTTAATTTTAAATTAAAATTATTTATTTCTATCGAACACAGAAACTTCTATTACAGTTAAGTCTCAAAAAATAATAATATTAAATAAATCATAACTTGGTTTGAGAAATCAATTACATACTATAAATTAAATTTTTTCTCATATTAATTTAATAAAAAAATATATATTTAAAATATTGTTTAAGATTTATATTATTTAGTTCAAAAAAATTAGATAATTACAACTAATTTAAAACGAGGGAAGTTTCATTATATCTAAAAAATTGCCATCTTTTAAGTCTTCAGTTGTATATTGTCTAACAATTTATATACACTCTATCTATCTGTCATGTTTTATACGTTTTTAAAAGATAAATATTAATTAAAAATATAATTTATTAAATTATTATAATTTTAACTATTTTAATTTTAATTTAATACTGTCTCTCTCCACATTTATTATTGGAGTTGGGGTAAAAATTTCAAAGAAAAATAACACAATGTGAGCGTCTACTCAAGTTTTATCTTTATTTTATAATGATAATGAGGTATTTAGATAAATCATTCACTCAAATAAAAAACATATCAAAAATCAAATATGTAAATAAATATAATAGTTAAAAGGTTACGTTAGATAATAACAAAAAATAATATGATTATTGATTCGTGAATTAAGTTATTTCGTGATTATAAATACTAAATGTAATAAATGAAAAGGTTTTTTTAAAAAAAAAAATTCAATAATATTTTTGTAAATGAAGATGCATTTATATAGTGACAGTATATATATAGTATAATGTCATATCTATCTGGTGGCAGAATTAAAGTACAGCAGAAATTAAACAGTTTTTAAATTTAATGCCATCTGTATTTTTATTTTTTATTTTTATTTATTTATTTTTACTTGATTTGTTTTCTTGTCAAATTAATTAATGTGATTGATAGTTCACAGAAGAATAATTTGTCACGAGATATTGTAATAATAATAATAACAAGAAGGGAATTTATGTTTCAATTCTTTCTTGCTACAAATTAAACTAATTCTTTTTGTATTCTTAGATATCGGTATTACGAAGAGATGATTAGACAAGACGTGATATATCGATAGCGGGATAAGAGATCGGATTAGAGTAACGAGGTTAGCGGGTAGTCGAGCAATGTCTAGTTTTATAATCACTCTCATACTATATTATTAATCTTCGGCTCTATTCTCACCCTGTTATTTTCTTTACTTGATTCATTATTGCTCTACATTGTCGTTACGTTATTCTTGCTGTTCACCTGTCCTTTTATTTTTGGCATGTCGTTTTTACTTATGTATTTTCTTTCGATACTTGCTTTTGATATGCTTTACTTGACTCTCGAGGGTCTGTGAATCACTTGCTCTACCTTGAGTATGTTGTTGTGTGTGTCGATAAATTTTTTGATCGGTTGATCAACCCCGACCTAATTGAGAAAAAGATGATTAAACGAAACATCTTATTTTCTTATTTAAGCTTCACCTAATCAAAAACAAATTATATATATATATATATTAAATTTTTACTATAAATATTGAATTTGAGTTAAGTTAAAGTTCTTTTAAATTTTGTGAGCTGAAATTTGAACCACAAACTACTTCCTAGCTCGTTAGATGAACTAGAAAATTATTTTCCTTTTACTTTACTCATAATAAATATATCACGTGGAAAAATCATTTTATTTTCCGTAAAATTTATTTTCAATATTTTTTTCATACCAAATACATATATAATTAAAACCTAATTCGCATCATTTAACTTTGGCTAAAATTTAGTATTTCCAACATGCTAAGAGAATCAATGTGAACTTCAATATTTTCCATATAAAAATAAAAATAAAAACTTTATTATAAAATGACAAAAGACCAAGTTCACCTAATTAAAATTGTTGACCAAATTGATTTATTATATTTTTCTCCTCTGGCTAACAAAAAGACAAGAAATTTTCTATCGATAAATTTGTCAGCTTATTATGGACGATTCAAATTTTATTTGATTTTTAATCGAATATTCGTTAGAAACTTTTTATTTTTGGTTATATATAATATACTTTTATAAGTAGAATTCGAAAAGAATATGACATATGTAGATTTTACTTTTATGTTTACAAGATAAAAGAGTTATTTTTCGATAAGTCCCTGCGACATAAAATAAAATGTAACCAAGGCAGAATTATAAAATAAATAGGTCATGATATATACATATTGGTGTGTGTATATATTATGTTCCTATATGCCTTTGTCTTCTTTTAATTACAAAATCTTTACACAATTTCCTCTTCCTTCAGGCTTTGACCAGTCAATTTTACAATACATACACTCACATATATAATAATAAACAATGATAATATATTCGATATAATCTTATAAAGTGAGATTTGAAAAAAAATATATCAATAAATTTTATCTACATCTCAAAAATAAGAAAGTATTTTGATAGACTCTGCTCAAGAATATATAAAATCAAAATAATTCAAAAAAACAATTAATAATAATAATAATAAGATATCACTTAATTCTAATATACTATGAATAAAGAAATCAAAATAAATTAAGCTCCAAAAAGTGTAACATGTTTTGAAAATTATGTATGATCAAATTTCTTTATAATAATATCATTTATTCTGATATTTTTTTAAACATTATAGCTAATATATAATATAACATATTCAGATATAAAGACAACACATACATATCACAGCTTCTCCTTATAAGGGCTCCATGCAGTGTAAATTTGAATTTATTTCGTAACAGTGAATTTCGAATATTAAATAATTTTTAGAAAAAGTAAAATAAATATATTCAAATAGAAAGCACAGACATCACATACCCTATTTATGTCAGCAAAATAAATATGTGATTGGTTCATTTCATTTGGTCGTGAGGTGTGGACTCTTGGCGGAAGAGGCAGTCGGTATTTAAATTACATCGATTTAATTTTTAAAAAATTTAATAACAAAATTAACAAAAACAAAAAAACAATAAAACATTAAGAAAAAATGATAATTAAAAAAATTTTATATATAAAATTATATTACGTTAAAAATTACAAATTTAATTAAATATGTATTTATAATAGTACATCCGCCCGACTAGACAAAATAGTTTCGACAAAATCGCAAATCAAAGATATTGTACGTAGATTATATTGTCTTTGTGGGTTGTGTGTGTGTGTATTTTATATATATATATACATATATATATATATATATATATATATATATATATATATATATATATTATCTTTTTTCCTAGGTTGACAACATCAATTATTAGCCAAATGGTGATTGATGAATTTTGTTTTTATTTTATTTTTGACTTCTAGTTTCTAAGTATAAGACCTTAGAAATGGGTGGCCATATTAACCTTATGGCACCATTATTTTGAATAAAACTTTATATTGTAAGTATATATATATATATATATAATTAAAAAAATATTGGTACATTGAATTGGTTAAAACAAATTATGTATAGTACTTTTTAAGTCTTATCTAATTTGGATCACGATAGATTATCCATAATAACATTATGATGGTGTAAAAAAATATTATAATATAACGCTCGTGACGGACGGTGGATCAGTAAAAGATAAATTACAGAAAAGGTTAAAAGGCTTTTAAATTCAGGTTTCTCGAAAAGGTGGTGCTTGATATTTTAGCGAATCCCATATTAAAATGAGAGAAAAGTGAAGAGTTTCGTATTACCATATTGGAGTCCGATTAAATTTGAACTCGCACATAGCATGGTTCATTTTGGGGACCAACGCTTCCAATAGAGTTTTTCTATTCCAAAAAATTCGAACCCGAAATCTCGATTAATTAATGATAGAAGATTATTATATACTATATATTATGACCAAATGACACCAAATTTAATATGAAGCATAAGAACGGGGACGCCACTCCGTTCATGCACTATGTAACGGTAAAATTCGTCCTTGTTAATTCAATAGATAATTCTCTCTCTATATATATGTGTGTGTGTCTTATATTGATTATCTAACGTTATAATTTTTTAAAAGGAAATTGAAAAATATTGGCTAGCTGATAAAGTTGAAAAATTAAACAATCTCTTACGTGCGATTAGAAATTAGTAGTTAATTACATATTTTTTAATGATAGTCTCTTATGGATGAAATGAAATTGCATGTAGTCCTAGAGATTAGATGTCACATTAAACATATTTGAACTTTCAATATCATGAAAAATATAAGAAATATAATATTTCATTTAAATTGAAAACAAAAAAGAATCAATATATAAAATAGTATTGGGAAAATTTATTAATTCTCATATACAACTAAATTTGTGTAAAATTAGATGATTCAATTAACAAGAGATGCTCTGTCAAGAATTTCTTAATCCTAGAACTCGAAGCCAAACTCGTTAAGCATAGAGGAATATCATCCATCCCACTATATTTCTTCTTATTGTGGATATAGGAGCATATATTATACATCGAATCATTTGACCATATACTTTATATAATTAATTATAGGCAACTAACAAGTAATAAGAAATTAGCATTGGTCCTCTTAATTCTATTAATTAATAAATTTATTATATAGCTGGTTTGGGCGCTTTAGTCGAGACAAATCCTATTTTCTATATCCTTCCCTATTAGGAGTGAAGGGTGAAAAACATACCTAAGATATCACGATTTTTTTACATTTCATATCCGAACTATCAAGTGTGTGAGTCTCCCTACGAACTATCACCAAGTAGTTTATCGAACGTGCACAAGCGTAAGTTGTTACTTTTCTACGAGCGACCTACCTAAGCCGATGGTGATATTTCGGGTAGGAAAAATTTAAAGCAATTGATAGTTGAGGTGTGTTTTGATAAGCATTTGGTGATAATTCAGTATGCTGCGATAATTTGGATAGAAAACTCAAAAAACCTAAAATACTATCCCTATTACTATGTTCTCAGACGCAGAAATACCCCCATTAACCGGCTTTTGAAGCAAAATCTATTTGTTCTCTCACCGCTTTGGATTGTGGGGCTTACTTCCCTAGCCAGTGAGAATGATGACTGACATTATATATATAGGTTGTTGGGTGGCCATAAGGTTTCCATGCATGAGTAAGTAAGTTTGGTGGAGCAAAGGTAGTTCTTCATGTATCGGACACATCAATTGCAGTATTAGTTGCATTACACGAATGGAATGAAAATCGCTGATCCAAAACTGAAAAATGGTTAAAATTTGGTAACTAAGTTTGATCAACTTGGACCCATAGAGGAAACAGACAAGCCCAAAAGAGTGATATCTCATAGACATTGCCCAAATATGAAGTTGAGCTTTCTAAAGCTTCTCATTACACAAATAACTAAATAGGAATTGCACTCCGTAACCAGTTTTCACGCTATTATTTAAGCTATTTTAAATTTAGCCAGTTGACTGACTACAAGCTTTATCAAGTTAATTTTAGTAGCAATGCTTTACAATAGTTAATGAACTTAGGCTATGTCTTAAATAGCGGGCTGGATCAACTATTTGTGTACTTCACCCAACAATCTAGGACACAGATCCAAAATGAAAAACGAGCTCAAAAGAGTACCCAATTTGGAGGCTTTTCATTGTGGACCTACATCATATTTGGCTTCGTCTTATCCTCATTCATTGTTTTCTTTCAAGTTTTTGCACTGATTCACTTGTTTCGGAATGATCTTTAATTTTTATGCTTTGTTCTGATTGATAAAATTTATAGACAAAGTATCCTTATCTATGACCTAATTTTTCTCGGTATAAATTTAGAGAACTTTTGTCTCGTTTGGCATAAGTGCAGCTAGGAATTAGTTAAATCTCTTACGACATAACTTGTGAGTTACGGCCCAGACTTTTGCGCTCAATTTACGTTCTATTGGAACTAAGTTATGTCTCTTACAGCATAACTTGTAGGTTACGAGCGGAACTTTTGTCTCACTCGGTACAACTTCCATTTGGAACTAAGTTATGTCTTTTATGGCATAACTTGTGGGTTTGGGCCCCGGACTTTTGCCTCAATTAGCATAAGTTTTGTAGAAATTAAGTGAAATAACTTGTTATATCTTTTAAGGCATAACTTGTGTTATATAATGATACGAAAATATAAGCTTATGTCAACGAAAATTATTTGTTATTTCAATGTTAAGAGTATTCTCGGCCGCTTACTTTTTACTTAAAGTGCTAAAGAGAAAAAAATTAAAAATCACTGAGGACAAATAATATAATAATACTAGTTATTTATAATCTACTTGTCAAATATCTATTAAAAACTACATAACAATAAATTCTTATCTTACATTGTATTTCTTAGACATATAAGATATGAACTAAAGAAGTGGTAATATGGTAAATGTTCATTCTATTTGTTTAATCAACGGTCTTTAGTTCAAGCTCTAAAAATAAAATTATTTTTAATAAGAGCGTTAAAATATTGATATTAAATTTTTACGACGCGAATTTAAATTAATCGGATACTAAATTTTATGGCATTGAATGTTGAAGGCAAAAGGAAAAAAAATGAAGAAGTATTCAATGGTTTCAACTTCTTACTAGCAATCAATTAATGGACCATTTCATATTAGCCTTTATATAGCTAAAGTTAGGGCATACCTGAAGATTACGATTAACGGTAAGTATTTTTTTATTTTTAATTAGATGTTTGATTGTTTGAGTTTTTAAGAATGAAATTATCTTTGATAGGAAGCACGTTAATTATATTATCTCTTAAAGGGGACTTTACGATGATGGCGGAGTCGAATTTACTTATTAAAAAGATCCAAAATATAAAGAACTAAACACATAAAAAAGACAAGATGATTCAATATCTACTACGTATACATATACATAATCTCTTTGTGTCTCCTGAATTAAGTTCGCCCATGTTTCTCGATATAAATATAAGTGTCAGGATTCCAAAACCAACACACAACATCATGTGGAAAAAAGGCCTTGCTTTTTACTAGAGACCTCTTTTACTTACTTTTATTTAGCAATATGAGATTTTTGAACTTGAAAGCCAAGTCTACCTTTAGAATAATCAATAGCTTTGAAGACACTTAGAAAACCTAAAATGGAAAAAATTCTAAGTGAATAACACACTTGCATGATGAGCCTCCCACTCTTACTAAAAATTTCACTATCTCTATTCGCGTTTACTCATTCATATTTAACTTAACACATCTTTTAAAGATTCATCTTGCTTATTAGAAAACATATTAAAAATAATTACTTCCTCTATTTAAGAGGTAATGTGGCCTGATGATTAACGAAATGAGATGAGAATCACGAGAATGTGTCATGTTCAAATTTAGAGCCAGCGATAAAAATATTAAATGATAGAATTACGATACATATATAAAGTACATATGCATGCATAAACACGTCCCGAACATCACAATTATTATGATTATTATTCCCAAAAAAAAAACATTTGGCATAGCTTTAGAAGTCTTGTTTTTGTTTGACTAGAGAACTATTATAATACCGTTGGAGTATAAAATAAAAGAAATATTTTGGCTGTTTTCTATTCAAATCCCCCAAACACTATACAAATTGACACCATGTTATAGTTGGTAGTATCAGTTTTGTCTACTCCAACGGTTATGTTTCCTACATATTTTTTAAAAAATAAAATATTTTTGATATTATGATATTTTATATTGATTTGTGTCTTTCGTACTAATCTCCAACACACCTTATCTTTATACGACCGACATGGCGTCAACCCTACCTGTTCCATCGCTCATAAAAAAATTTTAGATTATACAGATGCTTTTAGGATAAGAGTTATCTCAAATTATTTGTTATTTTTAGAAGGTCAAGATAAAATTAATTATCATTTTTCCCCATTTTATCGTTAGTAGTAATTATTTTGAAAATTACAAACAACTGTCAATAAAGTAAATATTCAATGAAGAAAGATAATTATATCTTGAGATATAAATAAGGGTAAACCGATATATTCTTTTATTAATATTTTTTAAGAACAGCTTAAAAGAAACAGCGACAAATAATTTCAGATAAAGGGAGTATATCTTTTTCTTTTTCTTGTTATAAATATTAACTCCTCAAATGTCAACATTGTAAAAGCTCTAGGTTTCCCTGGCAATTATAAAAATTAAAAATAACATGTAATATACATTGTTATTTGCCATATATATAGTAAGTGCTAATTAATTAATTAAATTATTCAAACATGACATAAAGTAAATAAAGTTAGTCAAATTTTTAGAATATGGTTAAAATCCTAATGAATATATATATATATATATATATATATATTGCAAGTAATCTTTTTAGCTTTTACTTTTTGTAGGTAAAGTAGTTAGCAATTTTTGGCTAAAGTTAGGTTTTTGGGGGTGGGTGGGTGGGGTGGGGGTTATACTTTAATTCCCAATGGAATCTTTAATAAACTTGCTCTTTCCTAGAGACTTCTAATATACTACTAAACTTTAATGCATTTGAATTTTGATGTCTAAGGGATATAATCTAATTAATTGAATTGTTTTAATGCGAATTCAAATTAATTGAATTGTGAATAAAAGAATAAAACACTAGATAGTTCTTTATGGACATTTGATAAAATTGATGCCATCTTAGAGGAAGATATTGTATGATAGCCTCTCGTTCTTATTCAAAAACCTGAATGTCTTTCCTCGGGTGGTAAGCACCATTTACCTTCAATTCTAAGATTGTGGGTTCGAGTCACCAAGATGTAAAAGATAAGAGTTTCTAAGAAGGGGTTAAAAAAGAATTAAAAAAATAAAAATGTATACAATCATGTACTATTTGTTTTCATTTTTGTGTAACGATATTTTAAATAGAATTGCACCTTAATAACATGCTTTTATTATCTATCGATCAAACGGTATCACATAAATCAAAGCAGAAAGAAATTCTTACTAGTCTAGAGGAAATTAGTGTGCATAAATACAATGGAAGGCCATTGAGTGGAAGTTTTAAAAACTTAAAAAATATTTCAAGATCATATTTTAAAATTTCATTGCCAAGCTATTTGAAAAAAAAAAATTCAAAATCTACGATCAAATGCTAACTTAAAATCTTGAATTCATCTCCCATCTAAACCACAATGTAAGCCTAAAAGAATAAAAGTCACAATCTTAGTTGAACATTTCTTCATAAATAGATCATTAGAAATCCACAATTTCTTTACTAGACTCCATTCAAAACCATAACTTAACAACACAAACAATATTCACCAATCCAAAAATGCAACATGAAACTTTTTTTTTAAAAAAACTTGATTGAAAACACACTTAATTAAGTAAAGCCAACAAAGGAAGAAGGCAAAACTTCCTTTCATTCTTAAACTTTGTGTCGAGTCAAACTAAATCACATACACAGAATTCATAGGATACATTTTCACCAAACTACACGATACAACGACCGATGGAGATAAGAAAAAAAAGAATCCACAGCTTGAGAGACCTGTTTAGTTACAAACATGTTTACAAGGGGTATTTCCCTTTTGAGAACCTAAAATTAGATCATCATACAACCCAAAACATGAAAAGAAAGAAGAAAGAATACACCCGCCAAACGCGAAAAAACAACCATATATAAATAGAAATTTTCGATTATCTTAAATATATATCACACAAGCCTAATTTAGTCGTCGTCACTGAGCTTTTTTAAGGTGATTTTTTTTCTTTTCAACGAATCGTTTCTATACTCTTGCTCAGCTCCTCCAACTTCTTCATCCTTCTTCTCGCTTTCGCCCACCAGCTATACACACGATGAAAAACATAATGAATCAGACACGTCGAAAAGAGTTTATAAATACACACACACACACACACACAAAGAAATGTGTTTCTAAACTAATGATGAATTCAGTAAATCATATTCACCTCCATCAATCTTGATATAAGTTGTACTTTTTCCTTGTGTTTTTCGTTGAAGGACTGGAACTTCTTTGTATTCTCTCTCCTGTAGTCACAGATTGAAATGGCTATAATCAAGAATCTCCTATACCAGTAAGTAGTAAATTCCATCTCGGGGATTAAGTTAATTCAGATGAAGTATAACGATTCATTATATTGATATCTATGTTGCTCGACTCTTCAAAAATTCCTCCAAAAGCTATGCATTTTTTAGGATCCGACATGAGTTCAGCAACATTCTTTGGCCAGTCCTAAGCAACATAGATTGATATACTATCTACAAGAATTATGATCCAGCCAAAACCGACCCCCATGCCAAAGATAAAGATTTTTAAAGAATGAATAAAGAGTTTAAAACACGACAAAAGGACAAAAATACACTGTACGGGCTATGCAGGCCCGAAAAAGCGATAAGTGAATTGACACCATCTGCCAACCTTGGTTGGCAAAGTCAGCTGATACCTAAGCTAGTTGGATGTAGCAAGTACTAGCAGTCGAGGTGCCTACAAACTAGCTTTGATACCATTATGAGAAAAGACAACGTATAGGCTGTTGCGCACAGATATATATATGGTGAGAGTAAATTCGAGAATGTAATGGGAAAATATGTTTTTATACCTTCTTCTGGCAAGTCTGTCCCAGGGGTTTTAACTCCTTGTTGACAGCATCAATCCTCTTTCGGACCATTTGAACTTCTTTCTTCATTGGATCTGCTAACGCTTCTAGTTCCTGAGAATTTAGTTGAACTTCATGAGGTATACATATATATACATACATGTATTGTACAAACTTGATCTGAAGTTAATTACCATTCATAACAATTGAAATTTCCAAAATTTATACTAACATTTTGTAATGATATAAACTGGTAAATCTTGATATTTCCACAGTTACAAGAGTTACCCATATCAAGGGTGTGGAAACAAATTTTTGCTAAAGGGTTCACTGTAAACATGCAAAGAAACCAAGGGAGTAGATATACATAAATCGAAGGGGGTTCGGATGAATCCCCTTGTACTACCCTAGCTCCACCCCTGCTTGTCAACTGTTGTAATTTCCAAAATTTACACACATATTATACCAATGTTGACTGGCAAAAAATAATCTACAAACCTGATTTATCAGATTTATGCAGAAAACCATAACATAAAGAAGGAAATTACATAGATCAGAGTTGTTTTGGAGCCCAAAAATGTTCAAAAAGAAGAGAAACCCCAGAAAGGGAAAGGAAAAAAGCAAAGACAGAAATGCATGTTAGAGTTGATTTATTTGCCCAAAAATTCAGGATTTTGTTGAGATAAAGAAACAAATCTCTGCTGCAAATTATTAATCTTTCAGACATTACTTAGCCTTAATTTTCTAATTTTCAGCTTAATATGACAAAATTCCTCAAACTCATAACAAATCTAAAGCTACTATTTCAAACAGACCAATCTCTAATCTTCAAATATACACAGAAAACTCATGAAAAATCCTAACTTTAAGAGTAATTTTTTACTTATAAATTCAAGAATGAAGAGAAAAATCAAACCCCATACTCACAAAAAAAAATGAGAACACCAATGCTAATCTTCAAGTATGAAGAACCCCCACCAAAATCAAACTTTAAGGACAAATTACCAGCTCAAAATTCAAGAATGAAGAGAAAATCAAACCCCATACTTAAAAAAAATGAACACATCAAACTCTAATCTTCAAGTATGCAGAAAACCCCACAAAAAATCCCAACTTTGGAGGCTAAATTTCAGCTCAAAATTCAAGAAGAAGAAAGTTGTAAGCTTTTTTTTTTTTTGGGTCATAAACAGTTAAAAAAACAACCCATACTAATTTTTTTCCAAAAAGAACACACCAATCTTTAATCTTCTAGTATACATAATAAACCCCACAATTTTTTTTTCCAACTTTAAGGGCAAATTCCAGCTCAAAATTCAAGAATGAAGAGAAGATCAAAACCCCATACTTCAAAAAAAGAGCAGACCACTCTTTAATCTTCAAGTATACATAAAAAAAATCCCAACTTTAATAGCAAATTTCAAGAAAATATGCAAAAGAAGGAAGAAAGAAGTTAAACAAACCTCACGAATAATAGCCAAACGCCTAGTCTCTTCTTCAATACGACCCAACTGAGCTTGAACTTTCTCCTTAACTTCAAGTTTCTTCTTCTCAATCTCTTCTTCCTTAGCTTTAAAAGTTGAAAGTGCAATTTGACATCTCCTCATCTTCTTTACTTAAATTCCATTAAAACTCAAACTCCCTGAAATCTGACCAGCTTGCATCAGTGTCTGTAGCTGCTGCTGCTGCTGTTGATTCTGCATTTTTCAGCTAAATTTTTGTTCTTCCACTGAAAGAAACAAAGAAACAAACCCTTCTTCTTGTTTTGAATTCTCTCTTTAATCTTTTTCTTTTTCACCCTTTAACTTTTGCTTTTTGTATGATGGAAATGGAATGGACCCTTCTTCCTTTTTCCCTTTTTCTTGGTTCCAACTGTTGCAGGGTGCTTGTTATGGTACAATATACACAGAGAGGGGACAGGGGCAGGCCTTATTGTTTAAAGTTATATTGACAGCCCATCTAATTATTTTTCTTTTTTTAAAAAAAAAAATGGTTTTATGTGTGACCCACAAATGAGAGGGTGAAAATTAAATAGTGAAAATATGTGGGTGATTTTGTAAGTAATATGTTTTCTTTCAGGTTAATGTATTTTAATCTTATACTACGAATGTTGGATTAATCAGTTCGATCAACACCAATGTCAAATGCCACATGAGTAACTGGAAGCATGTTGAAACTAAATGGTTAATTAGGGAAAAGAACATATCTTTGCCAGCCACTTGCGATAAATGTGGTGGGTAGATGAGATTCTTTCGTTCTTTAATTAGAGATCTTGAGAAATTCTTTATGGAAAACACTTCTCTTCATGGATCATATACGGTGCACATCTAAATTAGCAAATCATCGATTTCGATTCTTAGATACGATATAGGAGATAGTTAACCAGAAAAATATCGTCTTTACTTAATCATCGATGAATATGATGGAATAGGTAAATTCTTTCATCCCATCCTTAATTAAAGATTCTGAATTCAGGCCATATGGTAGATAGATTCTGGTAAAAAATGATTTCTGTGACCAATTCCAATGTCTAATACTAGATAAGTAACTAGGAAAGAAATGCACATGCGGATGGATGAGATTTTTTCATTTTAATTAAAGATTTTAAATTCGAACCATATAAATAGAGAAATCCTTAATAGAAAATCTTACCTTCGTGAATTCTATAGGGAGTGCAAATTTAAATTAATCAGATCAATATAGATATCGGAGAATCTCATTTATTCATTACATTCCTTGATAGCTAAGTACAAATATGTTTTTCTTCCTAATTTACCATTTAATATTCAACACTGAAATCGAATAATCCGACTAATTTAAATTCATATTACATGAAATCTATAAAATGAAAATATTCTCTATATCAATTTTTAAATTCACAGTTAAATTTAAATTTTTTATTAAAAATAAATAAAATAAATTTATTCCTCTCAATATATCGATCGATGACTACGTAAAAATATTTCGATCAACCGCACAAAGAAGAAAAACAAAATGTCCCAACCACCAACAATGCAACTATTCATAAAAGTAGCATTGGATAAGAATTTTATAACTTTAATTTGCTAATTTTATTGTCTTTATAACTATTTCTGAGCTTGTCATTATTCACTTTTTCTTTTATTATTAACGATTCGTTTAGTTCATGAAGATAAAGTTAATTTTATATTTATAACTTTAAAATTATTTTATTTTATTTTTAGGTAGAATAGAATAATAATAATTGCGAGGATATAACATTATTTTGAGTTTGTTATATTTTTAATCAAACAAAATATAAATTTAATTTTGAAATATCTTATCTTTCTTGTGAATCAAGCGACTCTATGTATTAAGCCGTATTAGATATTACATTAAAGATAAAAAGTGAAGGATAAAAAATATATACGAAATATCATGTTTTTTTAGTTTCATATCTAAACTATCAAGTTTTCATTTTTACTTCTAATTATCATCGTATCTATCGAAACACACTTCAACTATCGGTTGTTTCCTTTTCTCACAGCAGATGGAGATATTTTCAGGTAGAAAAAAAGAACAGCGATAAGTTGAGGTGTTTTTACGATAAATGACAATGATAGTTCAAATAGAAAAACATACGCACATCGATAGTTCACATGAAACTCAAATAAACAAATATTTTAAATGTGTTTTTCATCTTTCCTCCGTATTAAAACCGGGATAAGAGAATTGTACTACTAACAAGAGGTCTCAAAACTTGTCTCTACTCATTGCTCAAAGTAGTAATGAATCATTCCAAAGGATAGCAAAATACCTATTTTTATCCCCCATTTAGAAAACAAAAATCTTGTTTTAGGGATATCTTGAGATAATTTAACAAACTCTCAACAAAAAAAATATTTAAGATTTTTGTTTGATCCTACATTAAATGTTAAGAAACATAAGATTCTTAAAATTAAAAAGGTGATAGTCATAGAGAAAATTAATTTATATTAAGATTCATCTTAGATTATTCCATCAAATAGCAAAATCGTGGCTAGGGAACATACTAGAGATCTGCAATTTATTATAGAAATTTTCGCTTATCTGGAGTTGGATACAAAATTATCTATTTTTGAAACGGAATTAAAGTAGTAGATCTTTTAGCCCCTTATCGCCGTGGAGGAAAAATCGGATTGCCTATATTTCTTGATTTTAATAATAGGACTCCTTACAAACATTGTCTCTATCTACTATTATCTAAAAATAATCAACTTATTAATGACGAAACGAAACCAAGAAATAACCTTTATCTTTGGAAATCTACTCCTTCAAGTGATGTTCTTGTTCTTTTGTTTTGTGATTAGTGTTACCATTAAAACCATTCAATTTTAGAAAATAATTAGTATTATAATTACACATAAAATAAATATTAAAGAAAAAATAATATAAAAATTAACGAGATTCGAGTCAAGCAGTCTTTTTTTCATGGAACATGAGTCCATACTTTACTAGACTTTTTTTTTTTGTTGTTGTTATATTTTTCTTGAGCTGTTACTATAACTCAACTAACTCTTTAGCCTCCACATGGCTTTGGTGTTTTCTTAATTTTACTTTCATAAATTATCATTCTTTAATAACTACCTTTACCAAAACACAATGTTAATGTATGGAGGATAGTTCGGTGTATTAAACTACAGCCCATGTTGGGTTCGGGAAGGATCCAGACCCCACTTCTATTTTATGCGGTCTCGCACTCACATTTACGTAAAGGTTGTTTCGCTACTCAGACACACGATCTTCTAATCCACATGACAACAATTTTATCAATTACGTCAAGACTTCCCTTCACAATTAATGTGAATATATACTGTATATATAATTTACATTGGCGTGAACTTTATACAATAAAGGTTTTATTAATTTATTTTTACTTGTTTTGCTGAGGCAACTTGTAACATAGAGTGATATATGTTAGTTGCATTCCAAAACGATAAGCAGCTTGACATTGTTCACTTGATTACTCTATCTTTGCAAGACTTTTAGGTTTGAGTAGGTTGACATCCTACGTAAAACTAGTCGATTTATAATACTTAACTTGTTTAGAACTAAGTCGTGATTATTATTGTGTGTATTATTGTAATTGTAAAGTATATTCGTGCATGAAAGTTCTTGACTCATTAACCTAGATTCGCATAGGATAGGTTCACTCAGTAGAAAGTCGAAATTTTTGCTAAAAAAATATGAAAGATAAAAAAAATTGATAATTCGAATTAAAATCCCAAGAATTCAATATCTAATATATTTACTAAAAAATGGTCCAAAAAATTCATTGAAGTTACTTTTATAGAAAAAATTACATTCAAGAATTAAAAAAAAATCTAAATAGTAAACATAGGACTAAAATAGAATCAATATATCTTGATTAAGCACTGAAAAAATTATCTCAATTATCTTTAATCTTAATATTTTTTTTCTTTCTTATTTTAATAGTCATGTCTTTCCAACTTTTGTACTGAAAAATGATTAATTTTGTAGCTTTTTTTTAATTCAATTCTTAAGAAAAAAAAGGTTTGGTAGAGAGTGGGCAGAAAAGGTGGCATGCATGACTCACCAACATTAAAAATAAAGAAAGAAAAAAGATAAATAATAAATGAAAAAAAATATGCCTTAATAAAGAAGAAAATATAAACTTTTTAACTAATTGATCGAAAGATTGCGGTGGGAGCCCGGTAAAGTATTTTTATGTCATTCTTAATCGAAGTCTCAAGCTAACGCTATAGAAACTAAAATCACGACTTTTAATAAAAAGCATTTTCACCTCAAATAAAATTTTCAGTACGATTCTAAAATTAATTAAACCCCATAATAAATATCGAATCTTGAATTATTAAAAGAAACAAAAAAAAAGAGTTGGGAAGTTTTAGCTAACTCTGTTGGCACAAATATGACCAACTTTCCAAGTTGATTTTTAAAGAAGAATATCTGTCTTTCATAAAATATACATACAACATATTATTTTCAAATTTTAAAATACTCCCACTTTTTTTCTTTTATTATACAATAAATTACTAACACTTTATTTTAACTTGTTAGTTGGTTATGATGGAGTCAAGTTGTACTTTACATATTCAAAATTTTTAAATATAAACATCCATCATTTTATTTATTTACCTTACTTTCTTTTTAGACCGTAAAATAAATATTTTTCAAAAAATTCTTAATTTTAATTTTTCAATATTTAATTTATATTTGTTATTATTAAAAATATTTTAATACATTTTACATAAATTTCTTTATTTTCTCGATATCAAATTAAAATTAGATAAATAAATTAAAATAAAAAATTATAATTATAATCATAAAGTAAATGGTGTAATCTTTTCTTTTCTTTTATAATGGGGACCATTTTCCCCACTTGACCAGTTGACATTTTCAAGATTCAAAATTTCAATAATATTCTTTTTGTATCTACGGTTGAAAGTTAAATGATCACGATCATCATGACCCTAGGAATCTCTTGTGTACAGGGCCATTAACGGTGGGTGATCAACGCACGTAATAATAGCAATCAATTTCGCGTGCTAATCAATTAATTGTCTATTCGTGTAAATATATAATTTTGATCATATTTTTGGTTGTTTTATAACCTAATCATTTTATTAATTTATTTTGGAAATTTGAAAAGAAAAAAAATATATATTTTGATTTGTGAAAATTAAACTTCCTTAATATAAATAAAAAATGGGAAGAATAAAATTCATCAAGAATATTGGTGAAATAAAAATTAAGCGAGCGATAGTAATTTCTACGAGTGGAGTTTGAATTTAAAATTTTAGAGATACAAGAAATTAAGAAATGAGGATATATCTGAGTACTTAAGTAACTAATTTCTTAAGGATGACTTTTTATTGGTGAAACAAAGGGAAAAATAATTATACTAATTTTCTAAATCTATCTAAATTTAAATTTTTAGAACATACGTGAAAGATTACGTATACATTATTCTCTCCAGAATTCACTTGTGAAATTTCACAGAATATATTGTTGTTGTTGTTTTTATTATAGAATATACGAGAAACAAATGACGATATATAAGTACCTCATGACTAATTCCTTAAGGATACAATGAAAATAATACTTTGAATCGTCGGAATTTAAAATTTAGAATATATGAAAAGAAATTAAATGATAATACATTATGAGTATTGCATGAGTCATTCCTTCTTTATGAATTTAAATACTACTAGTACTTATTTATCCTTCATTAAATTTAATTAAGGATAATTACAAAATAATAATGATAATCCTTGTTTTGTTTGTATAATTATTTCTTCAAAGATTTGGATTTCATTTTCAAAACTTTATCTTCAATCATTGCTTTCTGTCATACCAGGCCAAAATAATGTATAATATATGATACTAATTAGTATTTTTAATTAAGTACTAATTATTAAGTATGTGTTTTCTTATTTAAAAATTAATCCACACTTGAAGGTAGTTAACCAATGTTTTTTCTTGGATTCTTGACCTAACTCTAATTATTAGCTAAACAAAAAACATAATCACTTGGGTTATAATTGGCGATTGTTTCGAATTCCATGTACGTGATATAATGGGATGTGAGAGTTTTTCTTATTTAGTTTTTTTTGCGAATAAGAAGTTTAAACGGTGAGTTTGATACAATTTCATAGAAATAATGTTCCTTTGATCACTTTCGGATGAGCGTATATGCAAAATAATTATTGTTGTGAAATTATATTGTGACGATATCATGAAGTTGATCTTTGTTTATCAAAATGGTCAAGCGATCAATATTTTGTCATTTTCATCATGGTAACGTCGTTTATTTAGGTGTGTTTGGGGTCATGAAATCGAATTCATGAATTTGATTCTTTTCGTAATGTATTAGTTATGTTATTTTCCCAATTTTATTGACGGACTCCTTTTGACTGAAATTTAGTGTGTCCACAAGAGATGGCCTTGTGATTGAGACTCATTATGTTCAAAATGGCTAACATTGTTCAGCAGCTGCATTTCAAGGTCATGAGATTAATTTATGAAATTGATTCTTTCGTGTGTATTAATACGTATTTGATTTTTATGAGTTCGTTGATAGATTGGTGCTTTACAAAAATTTGTATGTCCTCGAAAATGACCTTATAATCAATACTCATCATGTTTTCTATAATGTCGTTTATTTAGATGTTTTCGGGATTATAAAATAATTAATTTACATGTGTAGTTAATGAAAAAAAAAAAACCTCAGAAGAGACCAAATATGAAAATGATGTGTAGTTAAAATGACAAGCTTATATTTATGTCATTATTCTGTGTGGATTTATCCATAATGATAGAGACTTTATTGTTTCTTTATAAAAAGAATATTAATAAATATCTTTTGTTCATTTATTAATTAACAGAATAATATAATTAAACTACCAGATTCAGTTGGATAATCCAACAATTTTGATATCTTAGTTCCACCTATTTATGCTCATTTTCTTTTTGTTTGTATTAATTTAAAAAAAAACAAAAAATAATTGGACCCCATTCACTAATTTAATTGGAAAAAAGAAAAAGAAAAAGAAAAAGAAATAGGTCCTTACATGTTATATGACATCTGAAATTTTTCCAATTTAGTAAATAAAGTTGTTGTAAAACACATTATGAATTGTTTCGATTTGAGTCCGAGATGGAGAAATTCTTGATCGGATGTTTTTCATTATTTTAATAGATTTTATATAACACAAATTTAAATGAGTTGAATCACTAAGTTTTACAAATAAAAAAATAACCCAATGCACAAATATATGATGTTCACGCAACGTGAGGAAAAATCGCACTAATGAGGGGTGTACGTATGTAGCTTACTACGGCACGTAACATTAGTTTTATTTCACCCCATTTTTGAAACGTTTAGTGTCCAAAATCATTGAATAGGTAAATTGCCAATCGTGAGTGGCTCGAACTCATAAACCTATAAGTAACACATAAATAACTATATCGGTGCTCCAAAATTTCCTTTTGAATTTTAAATTTCATATCATTATAACTAAATAAATAAAAAGTATCAATCATCCATAAAGCACAAAACCCAATTCCATGTACATTATTTTTATTTAGTTTTCTTTCTTTTTGTCTCTTTTAGTGCGATTATTTTTCGGGACTATTTTTTATAAGTCGAGGACTATCAAAAACTTGACCTCTCTATCTTTGAAATGAAAATAAAATATCGTCAATTCTCTTTTTAAAGCCCTTTATTATATTGAATTATTGTTGTAGTAGTTTTTCTTTCTTTTTTCCACTTTAATAAATACCCTTTACTGGAATTCCAATAGTTATATTTTTCAGTTCCCCAAATTAATTATTAAAAAAATTAATTTATTAGTGGTTTCTAACTCACTAATGGAAGATTCCATAACTAATAAGGGTTGAATGACATAATTCTAGTCTGTTGAACTGCTTATTTATGTGATATGGAAGCTTTACCTACTACTATTTTCTTTATTATACCATTAAACCTCGTTATAACAGTGATACGTTATAATGACATTTCATTATAACGATTTAATTTTTCAAAATTGATTTTCATATTATATTACTTTTCTATAACAATATTAACACCTTAATAGCAATGACATTCATTATAGCGATGTACTCTTTATAAAGTTACCTATTCATAGCAGGTTGTTCTCAAATATTACGTAATAATACTTAAATAAGAAATATATTATATATTTAAAATATTTATGGTTGTCATCATTGATGTAAATACGTATAGTAAATTTCAAGTTCGAATATTTAAAAGAAAAACAAATTATATGTAAATGGTATCCTATCGATTATAGCCATAACTTCACGAGAAAAGATTTACGGTGTTTCTTTTTTTCGGTTAAATTGATTAACAAATACAATTTTTCTTTTAGTACGCAAAATCATTAAGCTATTCTATTTTTTTGCATGTTTTTATTTATAACTGACTAAATGAGATTTAAAATGTCAATTGCCGGTATATATGCATATAACATCTTCTTATATACTTATAAATTTTTAAATAAGAAATATCATTTAAAATAAGTTCGACTAAATCATCAAAGTTGAATTGTCCTTTAAATTTAATCTTGATATTTGATTCTTTTAAAAAAAAAAAAAAAAAATAGAGTTGTCAAAGCAGGCTGGTCAACCCAACTCAACCCCTTAACCCTTGCAAGTTATTTTGATGAGTTAAGATGGGCTGGTCTTTTGTTTAAAATGACCTTAAAATTCTAGTAGTCAATCCAAACTTAAGCGGCCCATATGCTAGGATGGGCTAATCTTTTAATTTTTTTTATCATATCCATACTCACTTACTCTTTGACGATGTTAGACTCGGATATAATGTTTATGCTTGCATATATTGTTCATCCTTGCATACAAAACATATTTATAATAACACAAATTTTAAATTTATTCTAACAAATTTTTAGTTTGCTAAAAAAGAAATCTTTTGACTGGTTTAAGATTATAAATTACAGAAAAATAAAGAGTCATTTACTAAACAATTATCGGAAATGGAACAAACATCCTTTTTCCTAAGGCGGTAAGATTGATTTTATTCAAAGTGTGGCCCAAACACTGTCGGGGGAGGGGGAGAAGGGGGCGGAGGCAAAAGTACGGGTTCTGCAAGTTTAACTAGGAAGGCGATCAATTGACTTGGAGGAAAAGAAGCCTGGGACTGCAAACGAACATGATTTTCTTGTTCCTGAATGGATCTGTTTCATCTTTTTACACAAAAATTTCACACAATAAGAAGATATTATTTCCATTATGAAACCTCATTAGTATGCTATATTTGGAGTGTTAAAATGCACCCACATTATAACTGGGCCAGAGCCCAATAATAGCCCATATAGTTCCAAACACACCAAAGTTACTTATCCAATAGGTATTATGGACTCTCATGTGACCACCAACACTTGATGATCCATTAAAAAAAAGCCCAGAATAAGAAATTGGTCCTCATATTTTAGCTGGACTCAAGTTCAATAAAAAGGAATTGGGCCAACATAAATTCTGCAAGGTTTTTTTATATATATGTTTGAATTAAATAAAGTTGTGTCCGACTAAGTTAGATAAATTATGTTGTATTTTTTGTGAAAATCACGAGGAATAATTCTTTTTAAGTCCACGAATTTTATATGGTATCGAGCAAAGTGAATTTCGAAAGCCAAACAACGATTTCTTTAATCGACCCATGTTCTTGTACTATATGGCTGAGTCGATGGCCCACCACAAATACTATCGGTACCAATCATCATCAATGGAGATATCTATAATGGTTGGACCAGGACGATGACGAATGTTTTAAGAAAAATGAGTTTATGCTTATGGATGTCACATTAGAGATGCCTCATTTAAATTTAACCTTCTCTTCCTTCTTTTTTAAATAGCCATCATCTTTCGATGTATTTGATACGACTAATTAATTTACAATGTGTAGGAGTCGTTAAGTGTAAACATTCTCTACTAGACACTTCTCAACAAAATATTCTTTTGCAGACCTTTAATATATAAAAAATGAATTTTATCGTTATAATATTATCGTATCACAAGTCACAACAACCTTACGAGTTAAAAGTTATTCGCACTTAATATCTATATTAAATTATATTAATTTACTAAATTTAAATAGTTTTATAAGGTAAGAATACCGAAATAGGATTTCCTTTTAAATTGCCATATGCGCTTAGACTTTACGCTTTTCCCCCTTTTTCTTCCGGTCCAATATATATATATATATGCAACAAATGTCATGCATGTGAATGTATATACTTTGAGTGCAAATGAAGTATTTATCCAATCACTAGAATTGTTTCATTCATATCTTTTTCCTTTTCGCTTCTTCCCACTTTTGTTTCAATTACTTTTCGATTTTATTTCTAATGACAAAAATCTTATTAAAAACGATATTCTCATAAATAAACTATGTAATACGCAAATATAAAGCTAAATACTCTTACATGGGTAGTTGAATAAGAGAGATAAGTTCTTTTTTTTATAAATATAGTGTTAGATTTAATTAGTTAAATATTAAATATAAAAACAGAAATAAATAAATAAATAAAAATAAAGAAAAATAAGTCACGTGCTTGCACGTGATTAATTTAAGTATTTTCTAGTGCGCCGTTTTTCTCTTTAATATTTTATAAAAATAATAAAATAAAAATACAAAAGGTCAGGGTGGGTGGGGGGTTGGGCGGTCTGTGAGGGACCCACACCCGAGAAACTGTTAAATATCTGACACAAATCTGTACAATTTTGTCTGACATTTGTGTCAGTTGACGTTTTTAGAGTAGTCTCTTTCCCTCACAGACATGTGTCCCACCGTTATCGGGCGGACATAAATCACCGAAAATTAAATTATCACGTTGAATTTTGAATTTATTATATCCAAGTTTGATTTATCGTATTGAATTGAACTATGAAAGTTTGATATCTGGTATCTAGTTTTAGTTGGCGATTATCAAATTGAACTTTTAAAATATTTCGAATGAATATCGAACGCCTACTTCTAAGGATCTCGCGTCTTCTTTTGTTTTATGGTAACAGTTATCGCATCAGATGTTAAAAAATTATAGCTGTAATGGCCGTGTAATTGCAAAGTAGGGTCACAGGACGAGGCGATTTCATCCTCCAATTGCTCCCAGTGATTCTGCTTTCACCACTATTTAAGCTTATTACTCATCTCTATGTTGAGTAAACTTATACAACTATTATCGCGTGAACCAATATTTGCTTTATACATTCATTTTACCATACGTACCTTTAGCGATTGAGGAAAATATAAACTTTTGAGTGTATGAGTTTTGGTCGAAAAAAAGTAACTTATTAGGTTTTGAATAAATATATTATTCACATACATTTAAAGTAAAACTTTTAATATAAGCACATCATGAATGGAAAGGATCTACGTGATGACATAAGGAGTTCTGAATTTGTTTACTTGAACTGACAGTTCTTCGCCATGAACTAGCTTATAAGGTTAAAAATGCGCCAACATTCATTTTAATTTGCTTAGCTATTGAATTATTGAATTTATAACTAGAATTCTAGCTCCGCTTATTTATGATACTTTATTATGATTATCATGAAAAGAAAGTAATTAAGGAAAATATGACATTTGACCACAAATTAAGTTTTTAATTTTGAGTCAAATTGTTGAACAGACAATATCATGACATGCATGTGGAAGGATCAAGAGGATGAATTAATAAATTAAATAGTTGTTTTTTTTTTAAAAAGTTGCCCTAGGTCTTATCATCTTATCTCTGGTAAATAACACCTAGAGAAACATATTAAAAAGGGAATATCTTGGTAATTGTAATTAATTAATAATTAAACATGATTAAACTTGTAATCTTGTTCCTTTCTTAAAGACAAAAAGAAATACTAAATAGTTGGAAAGTGCATGGAAGTAGGAGGAAAGCTCATGTGTTAGCAAAATAACCCCATCATTAATATAAACTTTCTTCATCCTCTACTTTATAATAATAATAATAATAAGTTTAGTTGAGCTCCTTACCTAATAGCAGCTTAGATCGACTCTACCCAAAATTTTCTGGTTCACCCCAACATTCCTCACTTGTCCGATTGTTGCTGGCAGTTTTTGGATATCAAACGGACCTCCCGAAGAGTAATTTTAATGTGACCGATTTCCCTCTTTTTGTCAGGTTTCCCCTCCTGGCTAATTGTCCACCCTTTCCAAGTGTGATTTCTACATAATCTATTAATAATAAGTTTAGTTGAGCTCATAAATTTTGAAGTTTTAATTCTTTTTTATAAAATTAATCATTAAAAATATATCATAAAAAATTAATTTAACTATTAAAAATTTAAAATTTATGAGTGGAAGTCTTAAAAACTGGCATGAGTCAATTTTGAAAGTTTAAAAACATCTGAATATCAAATTTTATAACCAAATAGATATTTAAAAAAATAAAATTTTTAAAAGATCTGCTCTCAAAATTTATAATCGAACGTTAGCTTAAAGCCAATGAAAATTAGACAAACTCTGGATTTTTTTTTCTTTCTGAAATAGAACTTGCAATTGTCAGTTTCTTGTTTATTTTTTGAACTCATTTCATCACATTCTTGACTTGTTGTAGATATAGGAGAAAAAGTTTAAGTTATTTGAGTCCACTTATAAGGAAATCGCGTAATCCGCTCTCATGCAATAACTTATAAATCACATAGAAAATTAAAATCACACTATGCAAATCGTTGTGACGAGCTTAATTAAGAAGATGTCGAAGAAAAAATGATCAATCTCTAACCTCATTTATAAGATACCATCTGTTGCGCCAATTCAGTCATTCTTACGAGTTCACTTATAAATTATTATTTGCAAACTTTATCTCTTTCTTCTCTTTTCTTTTTTGTCCTCTTCCTTTTGGTTCCCTTCCCAGTGCTTACAGCTACAGGCAGACACAGACTGCAGAAGCTTATAGACTATTGTATTTTAGTAACACTAGGTTTTAACTAATAATATGAATTTATATTAACAAAGAAAATAATAAATATTGCGATGGTATCATGAAGTATATCATGCCGGTATATGAATATATATTAACACATAAAATAACTTTACACATAAATTTTAATATATTTATTTCCTTCGTTTCATTTCATATGATATAGTATAATATAAGCATGTCATAATATTTATTTAGTTATAAGAAACTTACCCTTTATTTGGATGTTAGTTACCCATGATATAGTATGATATCGTTATTAAGAGTACCATGTTTATTTTGTGGTTACTTAAAATATATGATATGGTATGGTTTGATTGCATGGTTAAGTAACCACGGAAAACCTCACTTTATTAAACCACCAATTTGGTGTAATCATTATTCCCTAATTTTTGTTTTCAATTATGCGTTACTTAATATTACATAATCCGATTTTACCCTTTTATCTTATATTATTTAACTCCACCTAATCCTAACCTTAAGGCTCAGTTATCTTCGTATTAGGTCTTTTTAGGTTTGATTTCTTAAACTTGCTTATAGGTCTACTTGTTTTTATTGAAATTCGTGTATATTTATTTTGACCGTTTCTTTTTATTAATTTTATTATATTTGTATGAATTTAACAATGTAATATATTTATAAGACATAATTCGTGACAAATTAATAGAAAAATTATCTTAAATTATTTTATTAGTAATTATTGATGAATTTAATATATATAATAATTTAGGTCATTTGAAATAAACTTACAGAGTGATGCTATAATATGATACGGTCAAATAGAATAATAAAAATGTTATTGAACATCGGCAAACGATATTGTCTGTCAAGCATTGTATTTACATTCTGATATATTATAATACCATACATTACACCTCACAGGTACATTATGAAAACACAATTAACCACAATCCAAACAAAGTGTTAGACATTTTTGATAGAGAACACTTCAACCTTTAAAATAGTATTTTCTTTTTCGACGTAAATTCAAGTTAATTAAGTCTTGAAATAAATAATTTTTTAAAACTTATACTTTCTTCTCTCGTTAAATTATCTTGACTTTTAAAACTTTTGATTTAAATATGTCATGATTTTTCACGAGGCTATAAAAGCTTGTTAGTAAGCATAAAATGAAAAATTTTAAATTAAAAATTTTTTTAATTTTTTTAATTTTTTTAATTTTTTTATTATTTTTGAAATAAATTAAAACAAAAATAGAATCACATAAATTGAATGAGTAAAATAGTAGAAATTTATAAAACTTCAAATTTTGCATCGGCCTTCGAAATAAGAGACGCCTCCATCCTTAATCGGTGGTCTTAGATTTGAGTCTTAGAAAGATTCCAATAAAAACCAACTTTCTCTCTAGTGCACCCTTATACGATTCTAATCTAAATTAATCGAGATCTCAAATAGATAGATAGAAAAACTTTTAAAAAAATCTTTTGAGCCCCCACCCCCACCTCAACTGTCTTGTCTCACTATCTTTTCTTCAGAATTGCCCCTATATGAGCTCAAGTCTGTAACTTTGCAGCAAACCCCCCCCCCAGCCCTACTCCCCCCTTCCTCTCTCACTGATCTCTTCCTGCAAAGATACATACAAAAATGGTCCACTGAACTCACTGCAAGCTCCCCTTTTTTCATCAAGAACCAAACTTTAAAACCAAAAAGAAAAACAAAAAACAAAGGAAACTTCAAGAAAACAAGCCAACACCAATAGGGTCCCAAAAAAGAAATCCCATCTTTTTTTTCTTTCTTTCTTTCTCTGTTTCTTGTTTTTCAATACTGCTCATGTCCCTAATGGACTTCAATCACAAAAAAAATGGAGAAATCAACAGCAAAATGAGTCAGAAGAAGTAGAAGAAACACCAACTAATTCTGCAAAGTTACCAAGACTTGTTCTTGATCTTGACTCTTCTTCTTCTACTTATTATTCACAATCTGCTTCTGGTTTTTCTGGTTCTGTTTCTGATTCTGATTCTTTTGCTCTTCCATTGTTTGTATCTGAACCTACCAATAAATTGTCAGCATTTACTGTTTCTGCAGATTCAACACTCACTGCCACCAAATTTCCCAGTAAGTAAATACTTTTTCTTTTTACTCCCTTTCTAACTATGTTTATCCTGTCTAATTCAAGGTTTGAACTTTATGGGTTCAGATGAATGAAGAATTTGACATTTATGTTTGTATATATTGAATGATTCCTTAACATATATACAAGTTTTGAGTCAAAACTATTGAATTCCCACAAAGCCAAATGTTACTTCTTATTTGTATATAATAAATCTTGAACACATTTTGCGAAATTAATGGCTTCGTATGGCTTGTGTCTATTAAAGTTTTGAGCTTTTTTATTCATACAGGCGTATTCAAGATTTAAACTTTCGGGTTTGGAATGCTATTTTATATAAATTTAATAGATTTCTTAATATATATATATATATATATATATATATATGTTTTTTTTTTTGTAAAATTAAAACAATGTTGAGATTCACTCGAAGTAAAGTATTACTTCTCATGCACATATATATTAAATCTTTTGAATGCACTTAGGATTGTTCTTGGCTTAAAGTTTTGAGCTTTTTAATTTTTTAATGGTGGATTCAAGATTTGACCTTTATAAGTTATGAACGTCATTTATATATATTTAGTAGATTTCTTAACCATGCTTATAGTTTGAACCAAAGTTATTAAATTTAACCAAAGTCGAATATTACTTAATATATATATAATAATCTTGAACATCCTTTCTGTGAGGTATTGTTTTCTCCATTTTCTATATATGTGATGGTTTGTTAACACATACACATGATTTTAACTATAAGTATGAACTCGACCAGTCAAATGTTACCTTTATACATATGTTAAATCTTGAACACTCTTAGCGAAATTACTGAATCCAGTTCTGTTTCTGTCTATTAGGGCTCGTTTGGTTGGGGAACAAGTTATCTCAGGACTATTATCTCACCGTCAATGTAGTATAAAAATAACAACACAATCCCGAGATAACTAATTCCGAATTTTATAACCACTACCGTGGAATACACTCATTCCAAAGTTGATCCGGATTAGTTATCCCTTATCTCTTATCCCTTATCCCTAGTATCAAATGCATCTTTTGAAGTTTAGAGCTTTTTTGTTGTAATGTAGCATACCCATAATTCTTTTTGTTCTTGTTTTGGACTATAGGGATGGGAAGTAGTTACTTCAGTTTGGCTCAGTGGCAAGAACTTGAATTACAAGCTTTGATTTACAGACATATGTTGTGGTGCTCCAATTCCACATGAACTTCTTTATATTGTTAAGAAAAGTCTCATCCATTCATCTCCTTATTATAACTTGCCTCAACACTTTCAACAATATCATCATTATCAACAAGCTTGTAAGTTTTCTTGCCTCTTATTTATCTTTTAAAATTTAATGTCAAATTAGACTATGGTGATACTAATATAGCTCGCTGTAACCCCATAAATTAGGTCTGGGAAGGCAAAGATGTACATAGCCTTATCCCTACCTTTATGGGGCGGAGAGATTGTTTCTTATTGATTCTCGACAACTCTCCTCCATTATCCGAGCTTAGGACTGACAATGTGACGAACTCACACAAAGCGAGGGTTTACCCCACCCTCCCCAACCAATCTCTACTGTCAACTTTTCCACTGTCACCCCCAAAATATCAAACTCTGCCTTATGTAAAGTTGTCGGTATGATTAACCTCTGGATTTGAAATCCTTTGCTTATATACCAGGTATTGGCCATAATTCATAAGAACATTCTGTAGTCTTAGTAAGAGGAGGAAAGATTAAGGATTTACCCGGTGTGAGATATCACATTGTTTGAGGAACCCTAAATGCTTTTAGAGTAAAGGATCGTCAACAATGGCGTTCTAGTGCTGTCGGAGTAATGTTGTTGGTCTATGTTTCTCAGTCAACTAAACTAAGAAGAAGAAAAATACCCTTTTATCTCCATTTTACTATGTCTTCTCCTCCTATTCCTATACTGCTTTGATGTGATTTCCTATTTTCTTGGTTTTAAGTTTGGAAAAAAGAGAAATGGAAAACATATACTAATAAAAAGTACTTTGCTATATGGCTTGATCAACAACTCTTTAAAAATATAATTGGTGTGTGTGAAACATTCAAAAACTATGCATTTTGGGAATATCGAACAGAGGGCAACATTTCTTGAAGGTCGAACAATATAGGTCAACACATTCAAATAAACTAGTATACTTGTAAGTCAATGAGTTCAATTGATCTTTAAAGTCTTACGCATTTTCCAAAAATATTGCTTTTGAGCATATTTTTGAGTTCTAAAAACCATCCTTTATAAATTAATGACAGATTCAAAATTTAGAAGTTTGGGGTCAGATGAAAAGTGAATATATTCTGTATTTATATCTAACTTTTTTCGTAAAACACTTGATTCTATTGAACACGTGAACTCATGGTTGAATCTATTATTGCACCTACTCATTCTTGAACTTTGTACGAGCGTTGCCACACACAGTGAAGGGTGGTCAGTTGAAAATCCTTCATATGTATATAGAAACTTATATTAAGTATATACAAAAAAAGTTACTATATATATCTTGAACAATCTTATCGAAATTTCTGATTCTGCTGCCGGATACATGAGTTCCAAGAAAAAAATAGTTACTAACAACTTTTTTTATTTTTTAAAATTATGAAGTGCTACAATCAGGGTATTGGGGAAGAACAAGTATGGATCCAGAGCCAGGGAGGTGCAGGAGGACTGATGGGAAGAAATGGAGGTGTTCTAGAGATGTAGTGAGTGGTCATAAGTACTGCGAACGCCACGTCCACCGCGGCCGGAACCGTTCCAGAAAGCCTGTGGAAATCACCACAACCACCGCAGCCAGCATGGGCGACAGCGGTAAAGTCAACCCCGTATCCCGACCATGGCGGGGTGACCTCAATATGCTCCTATCTGGAGATGCAGCTTCTATTGATCTTCTCCACCTCAATCAAAGGTATACATTTTTTGAAATATTGGAGTTTAAGTTATATTACAGATAATATATAATATTTTATATCGTCAAGTTAACTTATCTGTTATAACAGGTAACTATTTAACAAAAAAATAATTATAAGTTATGAAATATATTAGTAAAAAATCGATATAACAGTATATAATAACATAATCAAAGCTCGAACAGATGTAAAGGAACTCTAGTCTTTTTTGCCTCCACTAACAAGTAAATGGTTTTTTAGCAAAAGACAATACGGGTAGTTTTTTTTTCCACAATCATGATGTCTGAGTCAGTTTACAAATACTATTATATATATATTCTCTTCTCACCCTATCCTCTCCTTTTTTTTTTTTCCCTACCACTCCAAGGAACATGTCAAAGTTATAATGTTTGATTGATACTTGTCTCCCAAAGGCAGAATGTATCTAAAATCAAAACCTTCCTTGACAAATTGCTTTATCTTTTTTATCTACTTCAAATTCCACTTTTATCACATTTTCCTATTTTCTTTCATTCACTCATGGAGGGGGTCCATGCTTTTTTAGTTTTAATCACTGTTCAATATTCGTATTAGAGTTCAAATAAATTTGTTTTCAAGTTGGAAAGTCTCATATTAGGATAAAACGTTCCCTAACAAACTTAACTTCAGACTCAGCCTCCAGAAATCGAAGGAATCTTGCTCGTTCCTATAGTTGTTGATTTATACTTGTTCCCCAAAAGGAGAATATCTAAACTAAAACCTTGATCATCAGCATTATCACAATTTTTTCCTACTCTTTTTATTTTTCATTCATTTATGGAGGGGTCCATTTTCTTGTGATTGTCAGAATCTCATTCAAGATTGTTTGGTCACTTTCAGTTTCATGTGGTTGGACCCCCAAAACCACCTTCTTGACTTGTTCTTTTTCTGAGTTTGCTTTAGTCCCTTTGTAGTACAATTTTTGTATGTCTGCATATTAAGTAGGACTCACCCCATCCACTTGTTCTGTGTCTCTTCATATTTAAAGCCCACCTTCCCCCACCCCCACCCCACCACCCCCAACCCAACCACCAAAAGCTGGAACTTGGGTGTGGGTTTTCTATCGAAATGAAATGACTTTTCTTTTTATCTTTTCATTTATTATTTATCGTGAATGAGGGAATCATTACACATAGATGTCCGATTCGAGAAGAAGTGGTAACTTTCGTTCTAATATTGGGGGCTACAGTAATTACAAGTTTAGCTAGCGCGATACTATAGTGACTTGGCTTTTGGGGATGGGTTTTCACGGTAAATGCCACCTTAAATCGGTTTTTAGTCTTTATCATTTACTCCACACACATGTAGTGATGTATAGATTTTATGTATCAACGGAGTAAAAAATATTTTACGGAATCAAAATCACTTACAAGATAATTTTGTATAAATATCAAATGGTAATAAGGTTAACTAATTTGCTATCACAAGTTGCACTATATTGATTGTATAATAAATCTTTGCACCGTTATCGTGTATAACTTAAATCCCTACATTTATTTGGCATATTTACACTATACATCGAGTCCAACAAAAACCGTTTTACCTTCTCAAAGATAAGAATGAAATCTGTGTATCTTTATTCTCTTTTGAAATAACATAATTCTGTTAGATTTATTGTTGTTGTTGTACATCAGCCCTGACCAAGTTCAGAACAAAAAATAACTCATCTTTATTTATTTTATTTTGCGAATTTAGTCAGTATTATCGTTGTATAAGCAGTGTATACAAGTATTTTACGGTTTTATACATTGAGTATACATTATCACCAGCTACTACTAGCCAAAAATGTTAAGATCCCCTTTATTTTTGTCTTTTGCTTGATTTTGAGATGGGCTTATAACATGGCCCGTTTTAATTTGCAGGCCTTCAGATTCTATAACAGAGAAAAAGGGCCCAATGGAAGAAGCCCAAAATGATGATGGTAAATCCAGTAGCCAAATCCTTCGCCATTTCTTTGATGATTGGCCCAGACAACAACAACTTCATGATAGTGAAAATGCTAGTTCAATGGCTTCTGCCACCAGCCTCTCCATTTCCATGGCCGGAAATCCCTCGTCCGACGTCTCGTTGAAGCTCTCAACGGGGGACAACAGACGTAACTCTGGTGCTCGGGCCAGTAACGTTGATCGTTCCACGTGGGGAACGAACCAAGTGGTGTCCATGGGCGGACCACTAGCCGAGGCTTTAAGGTTATCGACGTCCAACTCGTCCCCAACGAGTGTTTGCGTCACTGCCACGTGGCAGCACGTCGGAGGCTAGTTATGTGAGCACTTGATTGTATGCAAGTGTCACTCTTGATTTGGTTATGGACTATATAAACTTCTTTTGGTTTGTTTGCAACTGTGGCGTTTGTGATATTTTGGTTTGTGCAGGTGAAATCATGAAAGCTTTTTGCTATTTCTTTTACCTATACGTTGTGCATGTTGCTATGTAACGTCATTTCCAGCGGAGTCGTCATTTCTGTTACAATCGTTTTTAAACTAAAGTCTAAAAACTTTGGCTCTATAAACAACCGCACAACAAGGGATGTAACTACATCATTTTATTACCGTTTATTTTCAGACATTAATTGGTAGAACCTCGTGAACCAAGCGTATTGCTTGACTTACTTTTCTTCTCTTGTGATACTAATAAGTCAAGACTTCGCTCTTTGCCTTAGTCATCCCCGAACCTGAAGTGGAAGGAGAGGAGCATTCATCCACTTGACTCTAAGGAAAGGGGATGCTCAGTGAGAAGAAGCGTCAAATGATTTGGACAGTTGTCCAGCGGAGTCGTCATTTCTGTTACAATCGTTTTTAAACTAAAGTCTAAAAAACTTTGGCTCTATGACAACCGCACAATGAGGATGTAACTACATCATTTTATTACCGTTTTATTTTCAGACATTAATTGGTAGAACCTCGTGAACCAAGCGTATTGCTTGACTTACTTTTCTTCTCTTGTGATACTAATAAGTCAAGACTTCGCTCTTTGCCTTAGTCATGGATTGAGTTATCTGTATATAGTTTCACTTTCGCTTCTGCCATTCTGTACTCTGCCCTCGAACCATAAAGGGAACGCAAGGCAAAAAAATCTTGATATGCATGAGACAAGCATAAGACATGAAAACCCAACGTAACTCTTAAAAGAGGAAACTCGTTTGGTCCATCGACACGCAAAAAGTATGTACAAAAGAACAAACCCCTTTTTTTTTTTTTGCATGCGGTGTTAAGATTTACGTCTAGTTTGTATCTATTTAGTAATCAGTCCGTTAGATTATATACTTGTCGGGAGTTTCATGAGGCTTCATTTTAAGCACTTGGATTTTTGTCCTCACCAACTATATACTAGAATTTACATAGGAACCACCAAGTTGGTGTGTGTTTTGGGGGGGTTGGGAACACTTCTAACCACCAATTTTGAGCCCAATGAAACATCATTAGATCAACTCTATTTCCATTTTATGGGTTATTGTAGTTTAAGTCACATAACTAATATCCAGTTTGGCTGTACATATGAAGAGATCTTTACTACCACCTCCCAATGTTCTCAGCTAGATGATAATTTACAGAATGCAATATGAACTCACTGAGCAAAACCTGCTGGAGAGCCTGTCCCAGCAGTTCGACATAAATTCATCGATTTTACATATGCTCGTTAAGCACTTCATCATCTCTGCGTATATCGTTGCTCAGCTAGTAGTGGAAAGAACTTCAAACCTTTTTCACGTGGAACTCCTCCGCCAGACTGATGCAATATTGCCAGACTCGTCAAGAAGCAATGTGGATGACCGGGTAGTGTATAAATCTTTCAACAAGGTCACAAGTCTGCTCATTCTTCAACGGGTTCTTCTTCTTCTTCTGCTTCTTGTTCGTCTTCTTTGTCGACTAGTGCATAGACCACTGCTGTTCTACTAGGTGCATACACCATAAAGGAACGAGGACGATCATCATACCATCCTTCCTGTATAGATTTTAGAAATTTCTTTCTGAGACAACTAAAAGATGCAGGCTGAGATAATAACAAAGGGAGAGTTTACTTACATAGGTGAAAAATTCAGCATTGTGATCAATTCTCCCAAAGCCACCAAAAAGTGGATCATCCGAGTCCAAGACAACCTGGGAGCGCGACATTTGAGTTAAATCACATCAAAATAGAATTAACTGAATTCATAGAGGCTAGAGCGCATCAAGAAGGCAGCATTCCGAAATCTTTTCTTAGGATTCACCTACAGTAAGGACTTTAAAAGGAGACCTAATTCAAGGGATACCAGGATGCCCTATTCTTTTTTTAAATACCGGAAATGGAGAAGTTCCGAATTAGAGCAAGAGTTCGTCACTACAGTGTTTCTGCAAGAAATTCTTACTTTCCAAATAAGGTACTAATTTTGAATTGAATTTAACATGCCTTCACATTTGCATTAACATTGTCAACAATCCAACTAAACCTCATATTGTTTTATCACCTGATATGCAAGTGAATACCTTGAGGTTTTAGTTCTTGATTTATCACTTGTCATCCTACATTTTAGCGATTGCAAAAAGGTATGGGAACAGCCAAACTAGCGATCAACAAATACCAGCATTTCAGACACAGCATTTCATATTTATCTACACTACTGAAAGAATGGAAGTACTTGGAAAGAAAAATGAACAGTTTGGATCACGATGGGGAACAGTAACGATTCATTAATCAAAGGAACATTTTCTGATTATTCATTCTAATGTCAAATAGTGGTTGTATTGCTCATAAAAGTGATGGCCTCCATTTCAAAGGAAAGACCGAGAAATGTACTAGGATAGAAGAAAGGTTTCAACACAGCATACCTTGTATTTTCCAGGCTTCAGGCAGCCTATACGATAGTCTGAATAACTATTTGTCCAGTGAAAATTAAAGACAAAAACTAGGTTTCCTCTTTCAAAAACAATCATCCTATCTCCTTCATTCTTTCGTGATATGAACTGGTGTTGTGAAGTCATAAACTGCCACAAAGAATGGATAAGAATTAGTCCATTACAGTGAAGTGAAAAAAATGAATAAATTACAAATGAATACAGTAGTAATATACATGACCACTGAAGCAAATAAAGCTGCACATCAGACTATTATCATGCTTGTTTTCTAAAGAAGACTACCAAGAGATTGGCATAAGAATAACTTCTTGTTCCGTATGTTCTCTTTTGACTCGCTTTTGCATTAGAAGTTGCACGAAATGTCATTATCAGGTTTTAAAGTCAGCTCAAAGATGCTTTGACAACCTAAGTAGAACAGATATGAGCACCCAAGGGTGTGGTTAATAGTAAATGAAGTTTGTTGAAAATCATCAGGTTTTAGGTTCAAATCCAAGTGGAGGAAAGAAAACACCTTCTTCCCATTTGTTCAAAGCCTTGGCGGACAAATACCAAGTACCTGTGAGGTAGCAGGACTCCGTAGAATTAGTCGAGGTACGGACAAGCTGGTCCGGACACCACGGATATTTATGAAAAAGAAATAAGCAGGGAAAACTAAAGAAAAAGAGGAATGAGCCTTGGGGGATTTACATGTCTGAAAATGAAACTGGAAGCATGGAACTATCAGAAAAAGAACCATAGGGAACTTCAACTGCTCTAAGGGCGCAGTAAGCTCAAATTAACAAGTTCGTTTCAGAACTCTAGGAAAGAGTATTAAGATAATCATCGTTCTATCTGTTCTTCTGAAATATCCACGCACAACCTGCACTTTATATATGGTGAAAGAAATCCATACATGCACCGTGAGCTGGATGTCCATACAAAGGAAGTGCTAACTATACTGGTAAAACCAGGGTATCTTTAAATCTCTGTTCTGAAACAGGTGATGTGCCTATGTATGGATATAATTCTCATGTTCTGGTAGTTTTAATGATGTTCATTGCTATGTTTGCTCCATTTGGAGGTATTATAACTAGTTATGGCTGGTCAAGACTTTAATAAATAGGGTAAGTAACTACTTTTTATTTTCAAAAATTTGTTACAAGTTCGAAAATTTAACTGCATTTTTCCAATGATACCACATCTACCGGAACATACTCAGAAAGTAATTCTCATTGATCAGCAAAGTAAATGACAGGAGCCCAATTTAATTTGGTTGTTCAAAGGATGATCTATGATCAAGCATTTTCAGTAACCTGTATGTAGACAGATAGTAAAAGATACTACATGAAGATGCTTAGCACATAGATCAGAAATTACGTTTTACAAGACCTCAATGAAATTCCTCAAAAATTAATGATAACTACTGGTACGGAAAATCAAGAAACACAAAACTGAGAAAGCAGGCACAATATAAACACGTACCTCATATCTCTCTTCAAGATGCTGCATAGCCTGGTCAAATTCTTGCAACCCATGGTATCTTAAATAATCTGCATCTCCCTGAATATCCAACAAGGATAAGGACTCAAAAATTAAGACTGAGAATAGCTAAAAGTGAACATGGTATAAAGCCGCGAAAAAGTTTATTTTGACCCTCGTACTCTAAAGTCTAAACCCCATCATTTGTTTTGGGAACTGAGGGAGTATTTGCATCAGCGCCACATCAATGCACCAAGAAGCTAGAGTGGTAAATCATATAACCTAGATAAGAAACAGTGCAAGGGCTAACCAGATCAAATCTCCGTCTGCATTTATCATAACTGAATTGGTTTCCGGGAATTACTGTGCCATCGGGGAGGTGTTGATCAGCCCTAGGGAAATCAATCCACTCTGGAAAACATAAATGGATGTATTACTGTACTATAAAGAATACCAGGGTCCAGGAAAGATGTAAAAGATCAAAAGCAGCTAAGAGAAGAAATATGGTCAAGGAGAAAAAATAGGTTAGCAATCTATACCAGGGTGGCCGAATTCATTTCCCATGAAATTTAGGTACCCTTCTCCACCTAATCCCATAGTTACAAGCCTGATCATCTTGTGCAATGCTATCCCACGATCTATTAATGGTGTTGATGGTCTATCCAGAGCCATAAACTCATACATATCCTGAAAGGATAGTGGGGTGGGAGGTGAGGGTGAAGCATTATCTGAGAACTTGATAAACTAAATCAATAAAGCATACCGCTTTAGTAATTGAAGACGCCGTTTTGGGGCCTTACAAACTCATAATTGACATTTGCTTGTTAACAATTTCATTTTCT
Source organism: Datura stramonium (assembly GCA_018107945.1). Classification (NCBI taxonomy): domain Eukaryota; kingdom Viridiplantae; phylum Streptophyta; class Magnoliopsida; order Solanales; family Solanaceae; genus Datura; species Datura stramonium. Next base: position 165,608 of record JACEIK010001231.1, read on the forward strand.
TGTATTGCTTATAGGATAGGGGACGTTCATGCTCATACATTATTACTATAAAAACAAAAAGGTAGTATTTAAAAGGGAGAAAGTAGTGGATTCATGTATAGATACATCCTTCAGAGAAGATTTTTTTCAGAAATTAAGCTGATAGTTTCTTGAAATTATAGAATATCTGATAGAACTTGTGTGTGAAAGAAAGTAGACTTCTCCCTCAAATTAATGGATGAGTTAATAATGCAAATTAAAGTTCTCCTTCAAGTGGCATTGCCAATTTTAAGTTTCAATTTGATTGCTCGGAAAGACAAAAAAAAGTGTATATAACCTTGTCCATCAACCAGAATGCTATAGTTTTATCACCAACTAGAGCTTGATCGTGACTTTCAGCATATGAAACACACTTTTCCAACCATCTTCTATTTGTCAGTGTATGAACAATATCTCCCACTCTCCAGTCCTCATCCCGTTTCCTGTAACAAACGGTATTAGAAAAGCAGCTTTTTATATCAGCGACTTGCATGCAAAAAAAAATTAACTGCTGGGAATCAATCGAAGTCGAACACAAAAAAACTAAGGAGCATATCCTGAGAGCAAGCAATTATTCTGTATTCTGAATAGATAGAGCCTATAGTCAAACAAGTTGTAGACACGAAGTGCCATCGTACTAGGTCTGTGACACATTGAAACACATCTAACTAGACAATGGAGTAGCTCCCCTTCATAAAAAGCATAAATATCGAAAACATCTGACTAGAGTTGGACAAACAGTCAGAGAATAACCTTTCTAAAGTTGTGTCTCGCAACAAGAGTACATGCACCTTTGTCCCACTTATGAGATAGTTCGGAATTAATACCAGTTCCAAATATCCAAACACTACACTACTCAGACATTGAGAAATTACTAAAACACTTCCTACATGATGGCACCAATATTTTCTTAGGCAAACAGTCCAACCATGGATGCAATCATACTTGTTTTCCCATTTCTTTCCCTTACACAAGACTAATATTACCTTCCTCCAGATATAAGGTAAACAAGCTTCCTCCACTTCTGCCCCTTTGTTGAACTTATGTCTCCTGCTAGGAATGGCTCGGATGCTTCTAAATTAGAAATAAATTGAAATGCAAACCAAGAAATTGTAATCAAAACAGGTTTTGGCAAGTGCATAAGAGGGAATAAGCTGGCTTGATTGCAAGAGTCCATGTACAGCAGTACAGGATCAGTGTAGCATCACTATCAGAATTGCTAACCCATTGAAAACAAAGAAAGGGAAAGCATCCTGTTGACTCTTGAGTGATTCAGAATACTGCTTACTAGAAAACTTCACGAGTTGACTGAGGGCTTCAGTAAAATCTAAAGAGAATAGGGGCTCTCAGACAAGGAAAGAAAAATGTACAAGGAACAGAAAAATGTTTCAGTGCTCGAGTCTCATCATCTATTGTAAACTTCAAATCCACATCAGTGACACACTATTTGTAGGTTCTCTAGCCATACATCAATCAGAATTAATTTACTTTATCAAAAAAAATAAAATAAAATTCAAGGATAAGTATATAAAGATTTAGAAACAGCATACTTGAGCAACTCAATCCATTTATCAGCAATTGCCATATGCAGCCGATAGTCAAAGCCAACACCCCCGTCTTGAACGGGAATACAAAACGTCGGCATTCCACTAACCTGAAATGAGTAGAAAAAGAGAGGCATTAAGGGAAGATCAGAAGAATCGCAGCCCATATAGAGTAAAATGTTCTTTCTCTTCACATTGCATAATTTGCAATTAGCATAAATATCTCTTTCATAAAAGAAGAACCTCTGAAAAGCACAATACATGGTTTTCTACAAATGAAGAAGTTTGCTTCAACTTTCTATGCCAGATTCCACCTGAGTTCATTAGTGGATTTCCACACCTATGTTAGAGGTGGGAAACAATGAAACTTCAAATTTTACTCTAAAACAGGGTTCAGGAAGACGAGAATTTGGATCAGTTAGGAAGCATTAAGAAAAAACTTTTTAAAGTAGTTTTCTGAAAAGTGAACCAGAATCCTCTTAGAACAAAAACTTGTATCCCCTGACATCATAACCTAATTGATTCTCCATGCTGTTTTTCGTTTTTTAAGAAAAAAAACTCATTCGTCATATACTTAATAGGTGGTTTGCTGATGGTATCCTCCAGCTTGATGATCCTATCATCAGAAATTCAGCATATTGAGGTCTCTTTGGATTTTAATCACAATCTCAGAGCATTGCAGTACTGTAAGGTCAAGACCAAGAACTACTTACATCTTCACCAATGGTAATTGCATCTGGGAAAAGCCCATGAATAAGATCGTTGACCAGCATCAAATACACCACAGCATCCACATCAGTTGTGAGTCCAAAGTATTCTTCGTAGTTCCCAGTGAATCCCACCTATAGAAATTATAATGTATCAGGTAAATAGTTTAGCAGAATACTTGGTAAAAACAGATGAAGCGGGAAGAAGGAAACTGATACTTCCAAATAGTATGAAATTAGTTGTGGATATAATGAGTTCCTGAAGCTAAAAGAGAGGACCCTCGTAAACCTTCATTTTTCATTATATGCTGTATATTTGGGAAGTATTTGCCAACTCCACCTATGTGAGGCTGCAAAGTATAGCCGGTCTCAAGCTTGGATGAGGGGGACTACACTAGGTTGAGCGTAGCATAAAAGAAGTTCAAGTCTGATGAAACCTGAATAGGGTGGAATGGATGCAACCGATTCATATAGTTGCCTCAACTAATTTTGGATTAAAGCATATTGAATTGATTGATTGGAAATTGTTGACCAACATGTTCTTCAATGTTTTTGCAAATTGGTAAATTATGTAACTCTTAGTTGTCTGTTTTGTAGTAATGAGTAATCTCAATCACATAGACACCTTTAATTTATGTAAAATTCATCTCTTTCAAGAACTTTTTACAAGTAAAAACAGCTCAAAGATTGCTCAACCCAAAGAAGAGATGGAAAAAATAGTGGAAATTAACTACTCAATTTAAACTAGAAAATAGTACTTCAGCTCCTTAAGAGGCCATCTGCACTCTCAAATGAAAATCACCAACAGATTTTCTCTTAAAAAAAATTTAATGACTGTGGAGTCCGGGCCAGCTTGCCACCTCGACTAATTCCACCGGGTTATCCGCTACCTCCCACCATTAGACGTATCGAATAACTCTACCTACCAAACCTTGGCAAATGGGAAGAAATCACTTAGTATTTTTTGTCTCCACTTGGATTTGAGCTTGAGACCTCATGGTTCTCCCCACTTCATTGACCACTAGGTCACACACTTGGGTGCAAGATTTTTGCTAGACTATTTTTCCATTTGATAGGACAGATTTGCCTTATTCAGGCAGATAATTAACATAACTTGCAGGCATTTAGCTTATTCAATGAAAGAACAGGAACAATAATAAAGCCGGTTTTATACTACGATAATACCAGGGTAATACGATATAAAATCAAGAGAAGGTTAGAATTCTTCTAGATAATATAAAATCATAATGCGGCTAATAAATGGACTTGGTACTAAAAAAAATAATTGTTGCACTTAGATGCCTAATTACTTTATGAGTTGCTTAATAGAATATTAACTAACTGCTGTGTACTCCATAGAATGATATAAAGGTAAACTAGGTTTTTTTCCATGATTTGGTAGCTAGTTACTAGGCACCTTGTTGTCTAAAAGCCGTCACTTATGATCACAAAATTGAGTATAAAAATTATGTGGAATCAACTTTACCGATAATCCGTGGTGAGTATACATCATGGATGTCACACCATCAAATCTAAATCCATCAAATTTGAACTCATCCAACCACCATCTCGCATTTGAGAGAAGATACCTAAGTACCTATAACAAAAAACATATTTTCTGTCACACCCATTGACACGAGGCATAAGGTTCTGGCTGACTCGTGTTTCAACAGAAGAGAGTACCTCCCAGTGTCCATAGTTAAAGAGGCGGGAATCCCACATCCAATGATAACCACGAGATCCAGAGTGAAAATAACAACTATCTGTGCCATCAAACATGTTCAGCCCATCTAAAGTATTGTTTGATGCATGGCTGCAAAAAGTTGCATAATTCCAGCGAGTTAAGGACAAAGAAAAATATGTCAATATAAAATAAGTGTCGGTAAAAGAAAAGGATAATCCTTCTTATGATTAGATTCTAAAATGAAGCACCATTTCTTTCATTTATGAATTAGATCATAGGAAATGCACCTAATGGAGAGAGAGCTTAATGATGGATCCAGGGGACTAAGAAGTAAAGCCTGATCTGAACTATGCACTTGCACATTAAACACAACAGCACAGAAAACAGACCTCAAAATGGAGCAAGTACAGTAGTACACCAGCTCAGTACAAAACCCAGAAGTCGACCAAAAATCGTGCAAATGATACAGTGTTTTTCACTTTTTAACCTCCTTTTTATGCTTTAGAAGTTTGTACTTCTCTTAAGTTCTTTTTTTATCATTTTCACTTAGGAATTTGGGCCGAAATGGATGAACTGGATAAAACACTGTATATCTACTGTCTAATTCTTGGTGTTGATCAATGGAAGTCGTGAAGGCTTTCTCCCATCTCAAGGAAAACTATATGTAAACAATCAGAAACAAGAAATGACAAAAAAAAAACACTTCATCCATAGCTTCACTAAACACAATTGCAATAGTAAAAGATTAATTAATACCTGTGAACAATGTCCATTAGAACAACAATTCCTAGCTCATGAGCTTTATCAATTAAAGACTTAAGGTCGTCAGGAGTCCCAAACCGGCTGCTTGGTGCAAAAAAATTTGTAACATGATAACTGAGACAAAGAAGGATAACGAGTTCCATTAGAAAAACCAAAATAATCATTTTGAACACTTATTGGCACCACTTGGTTAGATGAGAGAGACGTCTTGCTGAAGATATAGAGTAACCAGGGAAACAAACACAAACAGCAAAGAATTACCCAAAACTAGCATAATAAGAATGCTCTTGAATAGCCATAATTTGCACCGCATTGTACCCAAGCTTTTTTATGCGAGGAAGAACATCATCTCTAAAATTCACGTATGAGTTAATTTTAGGCTCCTGCAATCACAAATATGGAACCATCTCTAAGGGTAGAGGATAACAGCATACACTCAATACTTAAGACAAACAGCAAACTTAAGGTGACAGAGATAGAAAATAACTTAAAGCTTCTCGAAAATGCATGTAGCATTAAACTCCTATCCAGTATCTTGGGAGAAAAAGGAAACAAAAAAGGGGCCAAATATTTTATTTTATTGCTTTTAGATAAAGACAAGGGAGCAAAATATTCAAAGCGCATCACATTTTGCAGCTACAGTATATATGGCTATATGCACGAGGAATCAGCTCTTGCTATCGTAACATTTAATATACAAAAGTATCACAAAAAATGAAGAAGCCCATATAAACCAGCTGGAAACGTTCAAAAAATCTTGGTACAGAAAAAAGGTATCTCATACTTTTTTATAATAGTTCTCGAAAACTGGGTTATATAAACCGAAAGAATAGTAATAGGAAAATAAAGAGAGTCAAAAATACACCAGTGGTTTGCACTTGACAATTTTCAGTGTGCTCTAGTTTCCCTATCCCAGCATGCTTTTATTTTGGAAGATGAAACTTACTAAAGGACAACATCAACATGTGAAAAGGGACCTTCAGATGCCACTTCTATAACAGCAATAAAAGAAATTAACATCTGGTTCATAAAGTTAACATCCAGGACACCACACAGCAAGACCTTAATTAACCAGCAATCACTTCACTTCGCATTTCAACAGCCACTTTAGTGAAATAACTGCTCCAGTGACAAAATGTTCACATAATACAGCAGTCATGACAGATAGAACTCAGATTCATAAATTATAAATTACAGGAAAGAGGAAGGATGCGCACCGGACTACTCATTCCAATATGAGATTCATATATTCTCAGCGACTTCGGTTTCTTTGGCCGTGGATGTTGGAATATATACCTCTCCTACAAGGAACAAAAACAAATCATAAAAACAAAACAAACAACAGAAACAAAATAGCATTTGTGAGGATGCAGATATTAGCAAGGGAATACAAACAACTTCATAGGAAAAGAAAAGAAAAAACTTCTAGCTCACAGACTGCATTTCAAGACATAATAAATAAGCTAATGGACAAAACCAACTTGACTAACATACAGTAGAACATCAAAAAGAAGAGTTGGTATAAGACTATTAATCTATGCTTTCTGATAAAGAAATGGATTTTGGGTCTAGCTAGCTTTCATGGTGTGGTGATACCATTTAAGGAAATGGATCTTGGGCCTAACTCAATCCAAAAACTAGCTCATGAGAGGAGGATTTGCCAAGTCAATATAAGGAGACCACCCATCCATTTTTCATCCGATGTGGGACTCTTCAACACCCCGCCTCACGCCTAGGGCGACATCTAGTGCATGGGCAATTTAATATGGAGGCCCAATATCGGTACACAATAATTGGGATGAGTCAGCTCTGATACCGTGATAAAGAAATGGATCTTGGCGTCTAAACTAGCTCATGAGGGGAAGATTGCCAAGACCATATGAAGAGAGGAAGAACCCTAATGCCCACTAGTGTAGGACTCAACACTCCATGCACGCCCAGGACTGGACATCTGGAGCGTGGACAATATAAGATGGGCCCCAACATCGGATGAAATAATTAATTGAGCTAGCTTTTGGGGTTGAGTTACGCCCAAGATCCATTTCTTTTCTTGGTATCAGGGTCAAGCCCAACTCAATTCATTATTTCATCTGATGTTGGGCCCCTATCTTATATTGTCCACACTCCAGATGTCCATTCCTAAGCGTATGTGGGAGTATTGAGTCCCCCCACGTCAGTGGGCATTAGGGTTCTTGGTCTCTTTATATGGTCTTAGGTAATCATCCCCTCATAAGCTAACTTTTGGGGTTGAGTTAGGCCCAAAATCCATTTCTTTTCACTTTCCATAGACTAACTGAAATACATAGGTTAACAAGTCAAAATATTATGTAGTTTTTGTATTGAAAACTCTACTCCGCACAAAACCTTGCTTATCACTTGGTTTCTCTTTTCCCTTTATTATAAAGGTGGTGTACATGCCAACTTCCATGTGCCTCAACTATTCCACCGGGATATGCTACCTCCACTAGTAGTAAGTGAGTATTCATCCAGTTTATCACTCAAATTATTGCTAAATAAATACGAGAATCAGCTAAGCTTAAGAAAGAGATAATTAAAATCTCTTAATGATTGCTCGGAGAGAATCCCTTAATGTGGAAGGCTTCTGAGTTATGATAACTAAGGTGGTCTATTATTTCTCGAGGTCCAAAGGTTGCAACTTTAAGCGATAACTTGAAATGTATTCTGTAAGGAAGCTGAAGAAATGGTTAGGCATATAATTGTTCAGCATGAACAAGTGAACGAATTGTCTATCGGAAATAGCTTCTCTACCCTTTATGGGGGTAAGGTCTACATACAACCTACCCTTCCCAGACCACAAGTACAACCTACCCTTCCCAGACCCCACTTGTGGGATTACACTAGGTATGTTGTTGTTTGTTTAACAAGTGAATGAATATTGGACCCTCATTTTTGGCTTGACGCATGGGTATGGCGTGCGACCCATTCCATATTGTATGTAGGATTTCCATTCATCTAGACTTGCTATTTTGGGGATGGAAGCGGAAAGATCTGGCTACAGTTACAATGCTTATTAAGGTGCATTGGGCTGTTAAGAAATAAGAAAGCTTTCAGCAGACAAAATTTACTATTAACAGGTTCCAAATCCTTGTGTATCTCAATGATTAGTCTGGCAGCTTGGGAAACCAAGCAGATAGCCATGAAGACTTCTGGAGCTCTCTTCTTTTTATCCCTATGCACCTGTTATCCATGGTTGAGATCATTCTTCTCTTAGACTCATACTTGATGTTCAAACTTCAGTAAAGCTCCATATCCAAATACTTATATCTTTATCTAACACAGCTCGATTGTAAAACCTTATCTAATATTGCATTTTGGTGCATAATGGTTGCTGTACGTGACGTAGATGCAATGCTAGATACGGTAGAGGATTTGCACAATTGTAACTATGCCTATTGCACTGGCTTAGTGCAAGCAAGTATTTATAAAATCTCATATTACTTATCAAAATAAATAAGAAACTTATAAAAGGATAGCATACTCCTTACATAATCTGATTGTCTCGAATCTCTACAATTATTTTTTTGGTAGCAATCTTTATCTATTTCCAGTAAAACCCATTCGGCCATTTCACTTACATAAAATTACTATCTAAATAGAAGAACATGGCAAACTTACAAGTGAATTTTCTGGTATGGTTTTTCACAGATCATTTCAAACTTCAAAGTACTATAGATATTTTATTCCATTGAAGTATGACCATCTCACTTAAAAGTTCAAGCTATTAGAAAGAGCACAGTTTAATTTACCTAATTATATCTTCAACATACCCCTCACATGCGCATCTAATTTATTTTTCATGATAAAGCATGAGAAAATTCTTTTTGATATAGGTGGCATTGAGACTCGACACCAGGACATCTGCCTCCTCTGCTACCATGTGGAAGTGTGATTCAACACATTCCTTTAAATGCAGAACCAAATACAAGACCATATACTAGGCTATAAGCAACAACATAAAGAAAAGTGTGTAACCTCTTCAGGTGGATCATAATATATTCCATTGTATGGAATTTCATCAGGAGGCTGTACAGAGAACTTGATCCAAGCAGGAATGGAATCCTTAACACCTGATGGAGTGTCCATGCGTATCTACATTTCAGTATATTAAGAGCAAATATTAGCAAATAGAAGCATGGAACCACCATGATCAGACATAGACTATAAACCTATAATTATTTATGAAACCTGCATTATATACATTATGGAAATGGTGAATTACAATTAAATGCTCTGACCTAGAACTTAGATCAAACATAGAAACTCAAATAGTGACGTGCATTGTGCAGTCATGCCAGTCTGACAACCTGTTGCTCCTGAGTTTTAAGGCGTCATTCTTCCAAGTAGAAGATGACTAAGTTGATTGTAATAAATCTTCATAAAATTTCCAGAGTTATACATATTTTTTTACATGACAGTATTTGATTGGATGTGAAGTTTAAGACATATTATACAATTCGTAATTGTGAAAACAAATAATAATCACTGACAATTAAGTTTGCTAAAGAAAACATCATATCAAAGTTTAGATTTTCAATGATTTTCTGAAATTGAATTATTGCAAGAGGTGAAGGTTTGTCGAACTTGAATGCATAAAAATTGAGGAACGTCCAAAGATGGAAGGAGTGTCATATAAATTGGAACAAAAGGAATACGTTATACCATCGCATTTGATGGAAATCAAATCAACTAAGCAGGTTGGCTGTCAGATAAGGTTTGCTAATAGTGTTCTTATCATTGACTAGTTCTCAGTAGTAAGGCATTTGGAAACCAAAGAAGAATGGACCTTACATCTACTAGAATAAAACAGAATAAATAAATAAAATTGTTCTTAAACAGCACTTTCAGCATTAGTTTCATTTGTTAGATTAAGGAAAACAAACTGAAAGAAAAACAGAACACAGGGCAGGATTAAATGATTAATTGATAACATCATGGTTAGCTTATTGGTTGGCTGTAACTTTTACATCCATCAGAAATCAAATTCATCACCTACATATTTTCTTGTTTACAAATTCCTTAATCAAGTACCAAACAGATTCAGTGTTTTTCTTTAAGTTAACCTAGAAGATATTTGTTGTTACTAATCTTGAGTTGAATAATTAAGAAATTGTGTCATGGCAACAACTTTTGAAAAAGCTTATTCATAGATGAATCTGTATTTTGTTTCTTATTGGAGGGGTGCGCTATCAGGTTTAAAAGTGATTAGACCTATATAGCTAAAAAGAATTCTTCAACATTCTTTGACACAAGTATTTTAACCGAAAAGGTAGAGAACAGTAGTACCAACAGCCAACACGTAAGATAACCAAAGTCAATCCGAGCACTGTAGAAAATGAGTCATACCTTCACTCTGGACCCATGAGGAATTGCAGGAGAGCCATCCGCATTATTTGGCAGAAAAATCTCCCACACACCAAATTCATTCTGCTTATAGACCATGAATTAGTTTTATGCAACATTCCATCACTGCATAGAGCTTAACATTACTGGTGTTGAAGTGTGTGAGACATCTCATCTAAAAGCTTAAGCTGTTAGAGAGAGCACACTTTTATTATTTAATTATATTTTCAACAACCGGAAACAAGTCAAGAAAGATTACTTTAAAATCTTAAGAAATCCACATTTTCTTGCAAAGCCTTCCTTGTAACATGCAAATTTGAGAAGGGAATCACGTGACAATACAATTCAATCAGCAAAGGGGTAATAGAAAAGATAAACAGAAATAAGAATACGAGAAATTTGATAGAAACTGTGAAATGAATCAAAAAATAATCGACCGAAAAGAACACAGCATTTGGGTATGTACTATGGAGGGACATACCCGAGTCATAACATCAGCATTTGGGTCCCAATTGTTGAAATCTCCAATGAGGGAAGCTGACTGCAAAGGAAAGGAGAGGATATACATGCAATCAGACTTTCAACAAACCTATAGTATCAGATCATAAACAAAATGCAGAAATTGGTATAACTGATGGGCACAAAAGTAGAGAACACCAATGACTTTCCAGGTTATTTCACATTATTGATCTCTCATTTCACCATATACTGCACCTAAACCTTATTTTTCTAGTAATCAGTTTACGCAAAATGTCAGAATGTGCAGCTTTGGTAGACAAATGTTCTGCCATATATATAACAATTATGTGTTGTCGAAGGGATTCTCCTATATTTAGAACATTCCTTGATGAAAAATTAACATACTGAACATATCTGACTTAATAAGAATCCAGAACAACATTTATTCTGATAGAAGGACCCACTAACCAAAAGACAAACCACTTGGTTTGCTGTAAAGGTACCTATACTGGTAGAACACAAGCCAGGTCAAAATATAATGTTTGCATTCCTTGAGACAAATCTGTACTTAGTTGGCTGATCTTGAGTCAATTAGTTCTAGGAAATCTGGGAGCTAATTCTTACATGCCAAATAGATACTTTACTTGCTAGAAACAAAAGAAAGATTCAGCACTCTTTGTTCCAATATTTGGGGAACCGAAATTTGCAATCTAGGGTATTTTAACATAGTTTCTCAGTTCTTAAACTTTAATCTCAAAAGATGACTTAATATATGTCCGTTATCACTCCATCCTCAAAACAGACCATCAAATTGGACCAAAATTATCTTACAGTCTAGGTCAATGGGTCACTAAGTCAAGGCCTAGATCAAGCTTTCAGAGCTAGTGCGGTCAAGTAACAAACCCTAACTTTAATAAGTCAAGCCAAACAGGTATTCTCCTTGTTTTTAGGTCAGAAGTCCATCCCAGTTAAAGACCATAATCCATGCACACGACATAAACTGTGGACAGACTACGATATTCTAAAAGCATCAGAAAAGAAACCTCTTTCAAGGCTGCTAACTGGGACAGAAGGACCCGATAGAACATGTGAATGTCTTGAGCACACTTCACTTTTGCAAACATATTTCTTGAGAATTATAACATAAAACTTTCCGTTCTACTTTATCTTAGTATCTCTCACCTTTTAGTTCAAAAAAGAGGTGGTTTTCAATTTTGCAGTTCTTTCTATCACAGGGAATCTAAAATAAAAGAGAGAATGGAAACACTGACCTTGGCACCAGGAGCCCACTCACGATAAGTGATACCTGTAGCACTGGCAATAAAGTTCATGTATGATCAGTGAGAGGTACTTCAGCCTCTCTCAGGAGAGCAAACTTACACAAGGAAAGGAAAAGCATCTACAGTAATATCAGGGTTACAGATCTGATACACGTACATATACTCCAAGGAGAAGAAAAACAGAAGGTAAAAGATTTTACAATAAAGGGAAAAACTATATCAATGAAGTACATAGATTCTCTTCCAACAATTAGGTGTAACAATAGCTCCAGAAAGTCCCCTGTGTAAACGTTAGCTTTTGAAGGTTCACTTTCCAGGATTGACACCTGTTGTGCGAGACAGATATATTCTATTAAATTTAGTAACGGAAAGGCCTTTGTGGGATAGCATCCTTTTCATAATCGAGTAATTAACACAGGAGGGAAGTAAGAGATACTACAGAAAAACTTTCAACAACAGATGATATGTTAAAGAGTGCTAGAAAATTAGATGACACCTATTTTTAGTAAGACTGAGAATGTCAAGAATTAACCGCTGCTATATACATGTGTCCCAATACAAACCATAATCTATTTCTCTTTCTTTTCTCTGCAGCTATTACAACCTCTAATCCCTTTTAATTCCTCTGTATCATATTGTATTGGTATGAGAGTAAGTCAAAGAAGTACCGAGTTGGCATCAAAGAATCACATTATGGCATGAAACATTGACAAGGTTTTGCACAAGGTTGGTCTCAAATATCTTCAGAAGGAAAATTAAATAAGATATGAAGCAGTTATTACCTACGAGTGAAACCCATCTTTTCATAACCACGAGAAAAAGCTTCCAAACCACCCTCATACTTGTCAATTGCCTCCCTCATTTTCTTGTACTGTGAAAACCTAAAAGTGGACAGCATAGGAAGAAAAAAAGACTTTAGATTCTAGCTGGTCATGTCGAGGTGCAGGAACTGCAGAGAATGACAACACTGCCACTTCGAGCAGAAAGAAACAGATAAATGCTGAGGGAAAAAGATCCACCAAGAGCAAAACTATAATTACATAACCAAAGGAAAATAGTGTATCGAGACCAACGACATCCAAACATAGAGAAAAATTAACAGAGAACGAACAAAGATTCTGGAAGTGCATGTGAGCATGGTAGACTGCTAGTAGAAATTAAACTAGCATGTGTCGTGCTATGGACCTATTGCGTCCTTCAAGACCTAAATATGGGAGACAAAAATAAAGAATGTATAAAGCAATAATCAAACCTAGGCAGAAGAACAAGCAAAACCAACATAGGATCAGGGCAATCAAAGACAAGCATCAATGACAACGATAAAACAGAAATTCTAAGCATTCAGATTGAGAAAAGTTTCTGCTTCGAAAAAATAATGACCAAAATATGATAAAGCATCTTGAGTTGGAGGTTTTTCTCTTGCTCAGCACGAAGAGTTTCAAATAGAGCATGTTTCCGTAATGCTACACTTGTTTCCGTGCTAATGAATAATCAACATTAGAACACACTTCTGAACAAAATATCAAGTGAGCAACAACAGCATGGAAGTTGCCAAACATAAGAGTGATTGACAACAATCTGGAATATTGTAACATATCTGGTCATTATCCTAAATTCCCTATAGAAATAATTTGAACCAATAAAGAAAAGGATTAAAATGAGAACAAATAATATCTTAAAAGATCATTTCAAATAGAAATGAAAACAGTGGCTGGAAATGCCTAAACCAAGAACAAAAAATGGGTCAGATGGACCAAATTGCAGCTTAACTGGTTTATGGTTCTCCAGAAGGTTTATTCCTCTCCAAAGAGGCTTGGCACAATGATCATCTCCCTTTTTTGTTCACAGAAGTGGTGATCACTTCTCTCCCTATTTGTCCATGGACAAAAGAGTAATTTGTCCATGGAGGAACTTAGAAATAGGCTGAAAGTGGCTGTGGACAAGGGATGGATTAAGGGATTTAATGTGGAGCCGGTAGCCTATCAAAACATCCCCATTACCCCATATTATATGCTGATGATACCATCATACTCTATGATGCTGAGGAGAGGCAACTGATGCACCTAAGAGTCATTTGACATGCCTTTGAGAGAGTTCCTGGCCTCAGAATCAACATGAACCAAAGTTTCCTTTTCCCAGTCAATGGAGTTCACAACATACACTCACTGGCTGAAATGTTGAGATGCAGAATTGATGAAATACCCACCATTTACCAGGAAGATCTCTTATAGTCAAATATAAAGACACAACAGAAGAGAATGGAGTTAGATAAGGTGGAGAAGAGACTGTTAAACTGGAAGAGGCACTATCTTTCAATGGGTGGCAGACTAGTACTTATTAAAAGNCGGGCTATATAGCGGCTGTAAATACAACCCCCGATCGACAAGGCCTATTTCAATGGGTGGCAGACTAGTACTTATTAAAAGTGTCCTGCATTTCTTCCAACAATATCACTACTTCCTGAGTCCTAGAAATGAGTGACAACTCAGAAGGCATTTCTATGGGAAAGAAATGCAGAAACAGTTGCGAATTTATATAAAAATTATGGGGTATGTGAACCCGTGGTCTCTCCGTAAAATGAGATATTTTAGGTATATATTTTTTTAAATTGGCATAATATTCTATGCTGGCACCCTTGATACAAGAATGCTAAATGGTGCACTTGGTTAAAGGTTGAATTATTAACCTTGAGTACTTGGGTTCAAATCTCACTTTTTACATTTTTTTAATTCTTTTTTTAGTGGTGCACCCATGCTCTAGAAATCCTAGATTCGCCTCTGTGTAGAAACCAAAAAGTATCAGTAAAAGGAGGCTCATGTCTTGGAGTAAGAAACCTGAAACAGTGGTAGAAGCCTCTTCTACAAATGGCTGTGGAGGTACAATCTAAAGAATAAAGTAGTGATTACAGCAAAATATGGTGGGTCAACTCGGTCTGCCTATGGAAAACATAAGGAATCACTGGGCTGATTTGTTCAGTTTTCAATCTAGGCAATGGAAGAAAGTAAAGTTTGACAAGATGCATAGCAGGGCCATATTAAACTCTTTGAAGCGGAAGAGAAAATAAGAGAGAACTCGGCTGAACTCGGCTTAACATGGTATCAGAGGTTCTAGGATTGAATCTCGCCGCCGCCCATTACCAAAAAGAATTTCCACATGCTTGGCCCATGAAAAAATAATCATGCCCGTATGTGTGGGGCGTGTTAAGAATATAAATAAGTAAATAAAAGTGTGCTCTCCCTAAAAGCTTGAGCTTTTAAAGTTTAAGCTTTTAGATGAAATGATCACACATTTCACAACCTCAAAGATGATTTGCCAGATCCTATGACATGGCAGATAGCTTACATCTGAGTTGCTGAAGAATGTTCGGAAAGATTTCACATATAAGTACAGAAATGGACTGGTACGCAGTAGCATACTGAAATCAGAAGATAAAAATACTAAAGATCATCAACCAGATCACCATCACAGGCAAAAAGTACAATAGCCTATAGATGACATAATATCATCTCATGCGCAATTTCCCAATCAATGAATTCTGTCCCTACAATAAGCAAATTACTCAACGAACAAACACATTTTTACCTGTAATCAAGGTGTCCACGATAGTTAGTCAAAAGGGGGTCTATTTCGTAAATCTTCTGACCAAGTCCAGGTGGAGGAATGCCCTTCTTTCTGATCCTATCAGATTCACCGATGATTGTCACTTCAGAAGTATCTAATGTTTTGGACTCCTTCAGTTTACCACCTTCTAGTTGAAGTGATGAAGCAAAATCCAGCTCTTCAACATTTTCTGTAAGACCACTTGCTGGCTCAACGTCACCGTTCTCAGTTTTAATCTGGCTAGTGTGTTCCATTGTTGAACTATCTACATCAGTTGATACCTAAAACATTAAATGTTATAAACAGTTATGAAGTAAATTGACAAAATTAACCACCAAATTCATTTCTCATGGAATCAAAATTCAATAACAATTTCATTTAAGCAGACTCAGGAAGACATCTATTTAGAAGTGCTTTCTGCAACAAATCTGCCACCTCCCCCCACCCCTCACCCAGAAAAGAGTCTATTTTCATGCTGGTGGAGAATAATGTAACATACTGGGGAATTTTCTGGAGCTGTCTCAGTGGCTTCCAATTGGTCTGCTGAGGATGAGGAGCTATCACTCTGGCTGCCAGGCACAAGGACTTTTCCCGATGCTGCAACTTTAGAAGGTCGGGATTCGGACTGGTAAGAAGACTTTTCAGCCAAGATCTTCCCTACATACATATATCAAATTAGCTATATATCCACAATAGAAGACCACTACTCAGAGCAACTTAGGCTACATAAGTGTCAATTGATCATGGTTGAAGAGAGCAAAGACTTGTGTATTAGAAGTGATGCTCCAGAAGCAATCAAAAAGTTTTTTTTTTCCCAATCACAATTTTAGCAAACTATTCAACTACACGTTCAGAGAAGAAAAAGGTTTGTTACTTAGTCTAAAGATCAAAGTTCAAACAGTCCCATCTAGCATAAAGTAATGTTAAAAGAATCTCATTCTTCAGTATGACAATTTTTCAGGGATATCAAGAAACTTCTACAGGAAGTCCACAAAAGTACAGCAGACATGACATCAACTTTAAATATTCAATCAATAAATCAACTAAAAAAGCAAAAAGAGAAAAAAAATCTGATCACACAAGAGAAAAAAAGTACACATGCCGGTTCTTACAACTTGTTGTTAGAGGAATAAAGATCTCTCCAGAAAGCACCATACGGAAGGTCCTTTTAAACCCAGACAGACACTTCTAAAATGTTACTATTACCTTTAACAATGTCAATCAATTTTTTTCATGAACATTCATTAGTTTTTTTCTTAGAGAATATAAAAAGGGTTTAAAATAGACTTCAAGAACACCCAATTAGACAAACCAAAGGAATAAAGCTATTTCTTCAGTGGGACAATTTTCAGGGAATTATCAAGAGGCTGAAACAATATTGTCTACCAAGGTACAACAGACTGGCATCACTTGTTAATAAAAGAAGCCCCATTTCTTCAGAAAAAAACCCCAACTTTCAGAATTTCATCACTCAATCAACACATCAGGTAAAGAAACAAAAAAAAAAGGCTGAGCAGTCATTGAGAAGGAGAATGAAAATCCTAGCACTAATTCTTACAGCAAAATTATACTTTAGATCAATAAAGATCTCATCAGGAAGCACCATAAAGAAGGTCCCAAGTCACACTCAATGATTGCTGACCAAACTTCAAAAGTTACTACCTTTAGCAATGTCAACCAAGTTTCTCCATAAAAGTTGCTACCTTTAGAAATGTCAATCAAATTTTCTCCATGAAAACTCACAATTTTTCTTCCTCAAAGAATATGCTATCAATAAAGTTTCTCCCTGGAAAAGATTCAGCATTTTTTGCTTTCTCAAAGACTATAATTAAAAGGGTATACATAACACTTAACTTTCAACAACCCCAAATACACAAACCAAAGAAACAACCTCGACCCACATCAGGATTCCAAAAAAAAAAACACAAGAAAAACACACACACAGAGATTGAGCAATACGTGAAACAGAATGCTTTTTCAAGAAGACAGAAACGTTGGCATTCCTCCGATCACCATTACTGCTGAACCCATGAGATTTGTACACTGATGGAACAGTAGGAAAACGAACTCCAGAGAGTGTGTACACCATTTCTTTTTCCTTTATCTCTCTCCTCTTTAGGGTTTTTATGAATCTAAATCTTTTTTTCTTTTGACATTCCCTTCAGGAAAGAGAAAAGGGAGATCTGATAAGTGATAGGAGTAACTAACTGACTGTCAAAGTGCTGAGTTCAAGGCGCCAAGAGAAGCGTGAAGAGAGAGAGAAACTGAGTGGAGGAGATTTTATACCTTATGGGTTTTAAAGAGTTTTATATTTGATTCAATTTGTTATCTTTTATTTCATATGACATTAGTAATACGCTTGCCGAGAATTTATCGGAAACAATATTTTCATTTTTGAGATAATAATAATATTTATATATATTTTATACTGGGTTGATTGTTGATATGATAATACGTTTTCATTTCAAACAAGTCGAGATTTAATTATATTAGAAAAGTCGAGCTTCAAATTCGATTTTCAACTTCCTTATACAGTAATTCTGAAACTATTTGTTCAAATTTAATTATTATTATTTAAAATTTAAATTATGGTCTTTTAATCACCATTTAGAGTGATTAACTTATGCAATCAATTGAAAATGTTATTTCAATTATAAGATCATTTTTTATAGAAGAATAGNAAAATAAAATAGCATATGAGGAAAAATATTTTTTCATGAATATATTAATTTTTGAATCTCTTTATAATGGTAAATATAATTCAAACTTATTTAACGTCATAATTTTGAATTATTTTTATTTAATCTACTTATTAAAATTTTAATTTTGCCGTTGAATATAAGATATTTTCTTTAATGGTATCATCATGATTAATTAAAGTAATAAATTGAAGTGATTTAATTAACCACAATTAGTGATAAATATGCATATAAATAAATTGATTTTTTTTCTTCTAGAGGCTCTATTCTTGGGGAAACTTCCAAATATATAATGAGATGGGTTGCATGGAGATTTGAGTGAATGGGCCCACACAAAACTTTCTCCATCGTCAATTTGATATTTATAAAAAAAAAGTGGAGTTCTATATAGCCAAATGGGCCCACGTGCAGGCCCAAAAAAGAATTGTACAATATATTGGATCTTCAAAAAGATGAGGAATGAAAGGCTACTAAATGAAAGTCCATGTGCAAGTGATTAGCTGTCTCTTTTCTACCTTGTGGGGTTTGACACACTGATCTTTTTGTGAATCTTAGTGGCATTATTCCTCCTCCTTCTTTTTTGAATAGTTGTAGTGTTCGGGTTTATTTCTAATGTATCTTAATTAAATTTACGTAATAGTTATTGTTTTTGTGTTATTTGAGTTGGAAATTTCTCAAAAACAATTTATTTATCTTCATAAGATCTGCATACAGTCTATTCTCGCAAAATCCTACATTACGAGACTGTGCTGAGTATGTTGTTGTTGTTATTGTTGTCGTCATGTTTTCTTTCACCAACATATGTATGGGGTAACTGTGTTTACCAAGAATTGAATATATGAGAAGAAACCACCTATTATTTTTTATGTGTCTATTGGAGTTTGAACATTAAAGGCATCCAATATCGGCTTCCTGTTTTGGAATTCAAATAATTTGGATTTGCACAGAAATTTCTTACTGTGCGGGATGAAGTAATTCCTATCAAATGTAATTATGCCTCCAAAGTTCAAACTAAAAACCTCGGATTAAGAATAGAGGCTGCTTATCACCCTATCTTGAGTTTTAGTGGTTTTATTGACATTATTCATTTTTATTTTATTTTTATCTGGTATATAATATTTATATTGGAACCACAAACCAATATTTATGTTTGTGTTGCTTAACGTCCATTAAAGAGAAAAATATTTTCTATTAAAAAAAATTATTATTCAACATTTGAATTTAAAATCTTTCATTAAAAATAACGCGATATATATATTTTTTTTTTAACCCATCATGAGTTTTAGTGATCTTAGTGGCATTATTCCATGTCCACTAAAAGTTGAGTGTTTTTGTTGAAGAGTGTTTTGATGGGATATTCTTTTAGTTTCATCGATTTGTCATTATATACTTATATTGAAAAAGATGCCATTAATATCTTTGATTTTAAGTGCCACTTGAATGAGTTGAGGAATTTTAACCTATAAAAGTTTTAGCTTTCAAAATTTTATTGATATAAAGTGTTTTTATTTATTATTTTATGTTTGGTATGTAAGTAAAAAATATTATTCTATAAATATTTGTATATAATTTAGACAGATAATATGAAAAACGGGAGTAAGGGAGTGGGTTGGTGGAGATGGGGGCAACGGGAGTAGAGTAACGATGAGGTGTGTTGGAAGGTGAGGAGGACACAATCAATATAGGATGTCACTTATGGAATTTGTTTCTCTATTTCCATTGTAAAAGTCATTTTACTCATTTTAAAAAAAAAATTATTCTAAAAAAAATATTTTTCAAAAATTTAACCACCGATATAAAAAAAATAAATTGTAAACTACTCTTTTAAAAAATATTTTCCTTTGTACCGCAGATTCCCACGTGATAGGGCATATATAGCCCAATCTTGTCGGAGCAAGTCGAGGCCTATTCTAAGGCCCAAGTGAACAATGATTCTTAAATGAATTATTCAAACTTATTATGGTTAAATGATTTAGTGAAGTTAAAAAGAAAATATTAATCATGGTTAAGTGATAAATATTTATATAATAATATATGTCATGTATTTATTAATTTGATGTAATTATCACTCAATGGGGATGAGCCAAACCTTAATATATTTTTTATGTATGTGAGATGTTAACGTGTAGAGGAAGAAATGCATCGAGATAACGAACAAGGCAATTACATTTTGGCTTTCTTCTGCATGAAATTACGTTCTTTTTTACTTTTAATGAAAGATCTTTGCAATTACATTTTGACTTTTTTCTGCATGAGATTAGCTTTGTCATGGATAAAAAAATGGAATTGGCCTAAAAATATTTAAACGCACTACATATGATATGAATTTCATCAGATACAAATTGATTTCTTTTTGATAAATCAAGAATAGATAATTATCTCGTCGATAGCTAGAAATTGAAGGTTTCCCTTGTTTTTTTTTTCTCATCACTTGGAGATCTAAATATTCATATACTTGGCAGTAAATAAATCACTTTTAACATACATAATTACCATCTAACTATTCATATACTTAGCAGTACATGCATCGACTTTTTTGAGTTTCATCAAATCTTGCATTCCCATTGTAATCACCATGTATGTTTTTTCATGTTTATTGATCAATTTTCCATGCATGCATATATATTGATTGACTATTTATCCAATGTCTGGTATCTTTTTAAAATTCGATTAATTTAGATTTATATTTGAAATGACATTTTGACGGTAAAATATTTCCTAATCAAAGATAATTTCATATTTTGGACTCGAACTTAGAAACTTTTAAATACTCTAGTTGGGATATATGAATACTTATATCACTTCATTACAACTTTTGGTGGTTCATTCAGTACTTTTCTTTTTTTGTTTGTTTGTTTTTTTTTTGACAAGGAAACCTACAACTGTTTCCCCTTAGGTGCGCACAGGGTAAACCTTGCTCCTGTGCAATAACCCGCAAACTATATATGAAAGATAAATCTCACCAGGCAAGCCTCATGTGGCAAGCTATTTCACTAGGCAAGTCTCATGTTGAAGGTTTATCTGGATCCAGAAGGCCAACCCCCGCAGACAAGGGGTTTCAAACTCTTGGTACCTATTTGTTAAGTTGAAGTTTTGATGATTGACAAAGTTGATAAAGTGAACCAGGTTCATTATCCAATTGGATGCATTTCCTTGTTGTGCGGGTACATAAAGGCGAGGACATAGACTCAGACTCAAATAAGGAAAGGAGAAGTCCTACGCATGTTGGACAAGCCTAATCTACGCGCAACAGGATAAACGGAAAGTTTCCTTCCAGGACACATAAAGCAGTAAATTGGATTGGAGTTGGACAAGGACTACATAGTGTGACGCGTAAGCAGTAAGTTGAATCAGAGGAGTACACATATTACTCAAGGAGCTTGACAACTCTATATATGATCCACGTTGAGAAGAAGAAGACTTTATGATTGAAAGAGAGAAATACACGTGATTAGTTCTTAAAGCAGTTGTCGAGAAAAAATGAGAATTAGCTTTGTGAGTTGAGATAATTTGTTCAAAGTGTTGTGTTAGTTTCTGGCTCAGGGTATTGGGTTAAGAAATTTGTCACTGGTTAGAGTTAATTATTGAGATTGAGATACTAGAATTAGTCCGTTGGATTATACAATTGTAATTTAAAATCTGCTCGTGGAAATCAACAAAAGCCTAGTGGATATATTATGTTTTTTCACTCTCTTTAGCAAGGAGGTTTATCACAGAATTTCAATGTGTTTGTATACTTAGTTGTTTTATTGTTTGTTTGTCAACTGGTTCAGTTACACTATTTTTACTGTTGGTGACTATTTCACCGTTTCTTCAAGAATATTGCTGAAAACTATTATTGGGTTGGGTTCACTCATAAAAATGTGCTAGTTAGCCCGTTAACTCGCTCTCCTCCTGAACCCTATTTAATATTTTCTCCGTTCACTTTTACTTATTCAGTATTCCAAAAACAGATTTTCATTTTTGTTTGTCACTTTTTATATATCAAGAAAAAATAATTATTGTTTTTTTTCTGTTTTACCATTAATATTAATTACTTATTCCCCAAATAATTTTCTAGGACCTAAAACTATATATCAATTAATATTGGTATTATATGATGAAATACTTGTATTAATAATTATTTTTTGAAGGGTGTGTAAAATTCAAAGTGATTGAAAAAAATATTTAAAAACATTATTCTACAGAAAATTATAGACATTTTAATAGAGGATATCTAAATCGTGAAAATCAATTACATGATGATCCCGTTGAAAATAGTGAAAATCAATTATTCGTTGTTCAATTATTTTGGGTCTGGTTAATCCGTATTCTCTATGAAAAGATTCATTTTAGAAAGTAAAATAATATTGTTCTCGACACTCGAATTGAAATATTTGTAAAATATGTGAAGGTATATTCCTTATCTTTTCTGGATAATGTTAAACTCGATTTAATATTTGCTCAGTATTACAAATAAAATATTAGATCATAGTTTAACATTCACAATAACTTTACAATTTTAATTTTAATTTAATTTTTTTAATTATATTGGTGTAGGAGAGGGGAAATAGGGGAATTGAATCCTCATCAAGACGATAACAATTTAGGTAGTCAACTAACTGAACTATTAAGATTCTCCAACTTACAGTATTTTAGGTCGTGCTCTAAATTTTGTCATAATATTTTTAATTTATTTAAAAAAGAAAATCTTTAAACTGATGAGTTAAATAGTCAATAAATTATTGGAGAAATAAAAAAATAAATAAATTATTTACAAAAAAGGGTCAAGCCACAAAATTTCTTCTATTATATGGAGCATTATTTAGATATTTTTAATCATTAATTAATTACCAACAATTTTATAATCTAAAGTTTTTGTCGAGAACAAAAATTAAGCTATTTTGTTTAGGCCACGTCAAATAAATGACGTGTCATGAAATAATTGGTCTGCTGAGGTCAATACACCAATTGAATGAGGCTTTTATTCCATTGGTCAAAGTTATCAAACTTCAATGTTTCAAAAAATGAGTACATTAACTTTGGGGATAATAACATCTTTGATCCCTTAATTATTTATAAATTTTTATTTTGAGTTTATATATTTAATCTTCGGTTAATTAAAATATGTGTTTCTTATCTCTTTATGCAAAAAATATATATGTTATATTTGGACTTTTTTGAGAATCGTTTTGATTTTGTAGTTCTTTACGAATTTGTAAGTTTCATGTCTTTTTAAGATGATACAACAAATTTTAACTTATTTACGACTGATATATAGTTATTATTATTGTTGTCTATCATTTTTTCTACAAATTTTTTTATTTTTACAAACAAAAGACCTGAAAATGTCATTTTCTTCTATTCAGGTTCTAAGTGATTATTGAAGGTCGTTCCCTCTTTTCTAGACTTATATTACTATTACAATAAAGTAATAATACAAGTTTAACATAAAAAATAATTAATTATGTGGTAAAACAATTAATTATTATGTTATCGCGAATTTGCATAATATAAATTCATCAAGAGGAGTAAAGGCTTCCTTTATTTATGTTCTCATCCTAAGTTTATGACACAACATTTCTAGTTAAGGATAAAAGAATTTCGCCGACACCATTACACTCCTTAATGATTGACATAATCTTATATTAGTTGTAAAAACGGTGAGATTTATGGATTGATTGATAAGATAATTTAGTTATTTAGACATAAATTGGTTAATATTTGATATAATCTTATTCGACTACGCTGAATATGTTATTATTGTTGTTATTTGAAAAATAATTTAATTTGAAAGTTTAAGTTGAAAAATGTATGAAAAGAGATCAAAATTAAGGAGGGTCAAAGTGAACTAAAAGAATATAGACTAGGGGTCAGAACATATATAAGGAAACATCTGAGATAAATTGGATAATAAAGATAATTATGAGGTTATAATGCAAATAACTTAAAAATTCGATATACTTCAGTAGAAAGCAAACTGTAGCCGATCTAAATTTGCTCCATCTTAAGCCGTCTACCTCGGCCCGGTAGCTGTTTGAACTTGTGTGCTACTCCGGCGACCGTGGGATACCCTCCAGCGAATTTCCGTCGAAATACAACATCGGCGATCTGCATTCACAGTGAGTCAATTCCTTCATTCCGTTTCTATATGAGGCAGTTTTGCTAGGGCAAACAAATAGCAGTTTATTTCTCTCTGATGCAGTTTCGCTAGGGAAAACAAATTGCTGAAGTTTTCTCGTCATGAATATACAATTCATAAATTTTGAATCGAATCTGTGCGAACTGATAAATTGATCTTCAATATCGAGTTTTTTTCTGTTCTTTCAATTTTTAGCATGGTGTAGTAAAATTGATGAAGTTCGAAACAAAAGTAGGCATGAATTAGCAATTTCTGTTCAAGTTCTGCAAAGTTGAACAATTTTTTTTTGCCATTGAATTGGAGGATATGTGAGCATTCTATATGAATTGGGATCACCATTTTCAGGAGTATTCGGAGTACTTCTCTTAGCTCATTTTGTGATGGTAAATAAGTGTTGATAAAGTTCGAATATACAATTTATCGAAAGTTGATGTGGAACTTCTGCTCATTTGGTGATGGTAATTAAGTGTTGATAAAGTCGAATAGACAATTTATTGAAAGTTGATGTGAAACTTCTGCAATTTGTTATCATCTTGCTAGCTTGTTTCTGATGGATTAGAATTGCACTCAGCGTAGTCCTGCTTAGCTGAACTTCTCATGATGAAAATACTTGAAGTTGAACCAATATGTACAATTTTGTAGTTAATGTTTGGTTCTGCAGTTTGGAACCACTGTTTTGTCCTTGAATTGGAGGCTGTCATGATCTTATATTTGATGAGTTATGCTCAATTGAAACAACCACTTCATTAGTACATCAAGCTTAGTCCAGTTTAGCTGAACTTGTCATGATATAAGGCAGAGTTTTGAGAAAGTTTGGTTCGGAGTATATAGAATTTTCTAATTATATATTAAGGCTGGTTTGAGCCCTTTTTGGATGTACTGTACTCTAATAGGAATCACTATTTCAGGAGTGTATCTTCTAGATTCTAAGAGAAATTCAATATGGGGGCTTCTGAAGAGAACAGCGCACTTTTCCCCATTTTTGTCTTGACTTTAATGGCTCTGCCATTAGTTCCTTACACTATAGTCAATTTATTTGGTGCTTTCAAGAAAAAGGCTGCGAAAATCAACTGCCAGTGTTCTGTCTGCGTTCGGTCGGGGAAGTATCACAAATCCATATTCAGACGGGCAAGTCTCTGCATACCGTAGTTTCTGGGTTTTAATATTTAAGTGAAATTCTGTAATTGGATTTATTTATTTATTTATTTTTCTTCCGATTCAGATTTCAAACTTCTCAACATACAGTAATCTGACCCTTGTACTGCTGTGGATCGTTATGGCTGTTCTAGTTTATTATATCAAGCATATCAGCACTGAGGTAATTGCTGTTTATCTGGTTCTTCTTCTTAAACTTGATAGCCATATCTTTGTTGGTCATGCAAGCATGTGAAAACCTTTTCCCAAAACTCCTTAAGTTGAAAAAAATGATACTATGGTAGTAATAGTTGCAGAAAGTGTGATATGTTTTTTTGCCAAATTTATCAGCCCAATTTAGGTGTTCTTGTGCTTTAAAGCCTTCTGTGGATAGGATTTAATTTGGTTTTATTTTATTAGATAATGTTTGCATGTTGTTGAATCTAGTGCTGTCTTCAATAGTACAACACTTGTGTTATTAAACGTTTTAGTGTTTGTATCTGTTGGTCATATTTGGTAAGTCTTCGAGTTCACATATCATAAACGCTATACTTACACAAGCAATGAGGTTTTCTTTTGCTGATGTCAAATTCTCATGGTGATATATATATCTATATATATATATGGATAAGTTCAAGTTCCATTGGTCTTAAGAACACATTATTATAAGCACCATCTTTATCAACCTTCACACTGCCCTCTAGGATTTCCCTTTGTGCTAGTTTAAACATTCTATTCTGTAGGTCCAAATATTTGAGCCATTCAGTATTCTTGGACTGGAACATGGAGCTTCAGACTCTGAAATAAAGAAGGCATATCGGAGACTTTCCATTCAGTATCATCCCGATAAAAATCCAGATCCAGGTTGAACACAGAGCTATCATGTGTTCACATGTAGTTATTACTGTATCGAGCTATATTTGCAGCCACTTGGCCATGACTGTTCATCTCTTCTATTGCAGAGGCACATTCATACTTTGTTGAATTCATCTCAAAGGCTTATCAGGCTCTGACAGATCCGATATCTAGGGAAAATTTTGAAAAATATGGCCATCCTGATGGACGGCAGGTAATTCACTTCTATCATCGTCCCGTCTGCCGTGGATGTGGGGATAGGAGGACATGGAAATGTCAACATTGAATTATTCTGCTTTTTGTACGAGACATGATCATTTCATTTGTGAGGAATCTACTCATTTTTAATGAATCTCTTTTTCTCTTTTTGTGTTTCCTGCAGGGGCTTCAAATGGGCATTGCCCTCCCTCAGTTCCTTCTAAACATTGATGGAGCATCCGAAGGAATACTGTTGCTTGGAATTGTTGGAGTCTGTATAATTCTGCCCTTGACAATTTCTGTTATATACTTGTCTAGGTCGTCAAAGTATACTGGAAACTATGTCATGCACTCGACATTAGCCGCCTATTACCACTTAATGAAACCTTCTTTAGCTCCAAGGTATGTGAGAGAAATACTCTATTTTCTTAGTCTGTTAGGCTTTCTACTTAATTATATACACATCTAAGTTTGTAGATTGCTTCATCATATTGAAAAATCACATTTGCTAGCTGAAATGTTGTTGAAATGCAATAGTAGCATAGCTATGTTTTGATTTCTAGTTTATCTTCTTGAACCAAATAGTTCTCTCTCATGTTCCACTATGCGGTAGTCATTGCTTTCGCGGATGCTGTTGCTTTTATTTAGTCTCTTGTAATGTTGCTTCAATGATGCAGCAAGGTCATGGATGTTTTCATTAAGGCGTCTGAATTCATGGATATTCCTGTTCGTCGCTCTGATGAAGAACCTCTGCAGAGACTGTTTGTCCTGGTTAGAAGTGAGCTAAATCTGGATCTTAAGAATATTCGGCAAGAACAGGCTAAGTTTTGGAAGCAGCATCCTGCTTTAGTAAAGGTATGCACGGTCTCTCTTCTTTTTTCAAGGTCAAAAAGCCCTGCACAATTGTCCTTTTTTATTTTAAAAAATAGGATATAGCTAGAATTACTTCTCTGCTTGCAGACTGAATTGTTGCTTCAAGCCCAATTGACACGTGAGACGGCAGCCTTGTCTCCAACTTTACAGCGTGATTTCAGACGCGTGCTTGAACTCGCACCTCGGCTTCTGGAAGAATTGATGAAGGTATCACCATTCTTTTCTGTTTCTAGTCTTATCACTACTGTTAATGCTGGTTTTCTTTTTGATAAGGTTAGGTAGTGCTGCTTTTCATTTACTGCTTGCATGGTATAGGTGGTAACTTTCATTAGAAAAGCAAAATTTTCACTAACAAGTTGGGAAATATACATAGCACGACGAGCTGTTTTAGAAAGGGTTAAAGGGGAATACCATTATGTTAGTATCTTCAGGATGGCTATTGATCTAAATGTTCTTGGTATAACTGACAGATCCTACCAAAAGAAAAGGTTTGTGGTATTAACTAGTTAGCAAAGACGCATATATATATNATATATATTTATGCATCTCTATCACAGTGGAGAAGGTTTGTGCGAGTTCTAACTAACCCCATTGAGGTTTTTTCTCTTGGGGCATCTGGCATTACTTTCTTGACATGTAGGAGCAGTAGGAATGAGTTGGTAACCAGATCACCGTCATTTCTTCCTCGGATTGGGTTTTAATGCATTTTGTTTCAGCTGCAGGATTGCGTAAAATGAAAAATTAATTTGATAAACATATACAATTGTAAAGAAATAACTGGAATATATCTCTATACAATATCAATGGTCTTTTATAGAAATATCTTGTGACATAGAAATTGGTTTGACTAGAAAGAAAAAAAAACTAAAAAGATAGCTACTGGATTTCATACCAAGGTATTTATGATCTTAAATAAGCTTCCTATGTGATATAATTAACTATATATTTCACAGAAGTATATATGATAGACCAAATTTATGAATTAATCCAAAAGTTTTGTTTCTCACAGGAAATTAAGAAGTTTGTAATTAACCTACAGATCTCTATATAAATCCACTGATTCAATGGTGTTATCAAAGTATCTCTATTAACAAGAATAATGTTTAGATTTCACGTTTGGTAATATAAGAAAAATTATAGAAGTTTCAATAACCCCCATGTATAAAATGGGTCAAAACCCTTTTTTTAATTAAAATAAGATCCCATCCCGCCTAAGTATGGGCATGTTGGATTTGACCTGTTCTTTTCTCAACTCATTTTCATCTTGCTCATTTGCCACCACTGATATAATACTAAATCAGATGCTAATTCTAATATCTAAGTCCCCTCCTGAATTAAATTGGATAGAACTTCAACCATGTGAATTTTCATTTCTTCAGCATCACTTGTGAAAAACATTCACCTGTTCAACATCATATAATGGACTTGTACTTATGGATAATTGGACATATTCTTGAAGCCCTTCCACATTTGGTAACATCTACACTGCAGTTTAGGATCAACTTGATTCATTTCAGTATTACTCTAATTACTGTATGAAGTAACCATAATAAATCAACAAATATCTGGAGCATAATTAACTACAAAATAAAATAACACATATAGTAAGAAATAGGAGAAGAAGACAGAGCGAGGGAAAGGAGAATAATGTACCACTATGTCAAAAAAAAAGGCAGGCATATCCTAAAAGTGTGAAGATATGGTTATACATTGTGTCTAGGAAATGAAGTAACACACAAGTAATGTCCAGTAAATGGTTTAAACAGTGGCTTGCTGTTGGATTGTTCAGAGACTTCCTAATTGATTATGTTTTTCTTTTAGCTGTGCATGGGAGAGAGGAGGGGCAGTGACATTATATAACCTAGGGATAAGACTGTTCAGCTTTTCATTCTTCTTGTGCTCTGTTCTTTTAATCTGTATATCAAGTCCATATGTCATGTTTTTTTTTGGTTGCTTAACATAATATGAGTTGCTATGGTAATGGAGTTTTTCTTGTTGCATGCAGATGGCTATTATTCCACGCCCTCCGGTGGGGCATGGATGGCTAAGACCTGCAATAGGAGTGGTGGAACTGTCTCAGAGTGTTGTTCAGGTTAGGTTTTCTGGAGAGCCAGTACCCTTCTGAAAGATCATCACTAGTTTCTGCATCTATTATGTGCTACTGTGCTTATCCCATCTTATCAACATATTTCTTATCATTTTATTCTCTTTTTCCTATTCCAGCGGAATGCAAGAAAGAGTTACTTAATTTCGTGATAACTTGTCGAATATCATCTTGTGTACCTTAACCATCATATTGACTGCGATGATCCTCTGTCGTCTCTACATTTGTATCTGCTTAATATTCGATCATATTATCTGAAGACATAATCGTGGATACATATTCATATGAGCATCACTACTTATTCTTGTTTTGTGTCAGCTATTGTTGAGATTCATGCATTAAGATAATAAGATGAATTTTTGTGAGCATTTTTTTTCTCAGTTTTGATTTTTATGCACAAAATTTGGACTTCCAACAGTTATTTGTTTGGAAGTTGGAGGCTGTTTCCATCCCTTTTATAAGGTTTAGGATCTAGAAAGTCCAATATACTACTCAAATTCATTTACGCACATTGCCGGCACAATTGGTTTTCTTTCCTACTCTCATTTCTAACGCATTTTACTGTTAACGATTCAGGCAGTACCTCTCAGCGCAAGGAAAGCAGCAGGTGGATCCAGTGAAGGGTATGCATCATTTTTGCAGCTGCCACACTTTAGTGAGGCTGTTGTCAAAAAGATTGCGAGAAAGGTTGCAATTATTCCTTTTCATCTCTTCCTCAAAACTTTCTAAACACAGCCTCTTACTGAATGTTGGAATGGAGATTGTTGTTAATTATCTGTCTTGGTGCGTTCAATACGTCATCAGTCAGCAGCTTGCTTTTGTATCTCTGATTGGTTCCTTGGTGGTGTTCCGGAAGTTTTTGCCTACTTATGGTTTTGAATTTTAGTTTAATTCAATAGTTAGAGAAAATTGTCCATAGAAATTATACTTGATCATCCAAAAAAAAAAGGAAGGAAATTGTCCCTATAACAATCACATATTCTAATGTTGATATCAGCAAGGTCGTACTATCCTTGTAATCCCCTGCTCAAAATGAGGTGCTGAGTAGAGACAAGCCAAATTGTGTTAAGATTATAAAAGAAAAAACAGCAGACTTTGAGTGTGCGGGATGTTATTTAACTTGATTTTCCATGGAAGATGCTTTGCTTGTTTTTTGTGGCAAGTGGTCTTTCATTAATTTTGAGTTTACTATTACACTTTTAGCATGTTACAAATTTATGCTTTCAATAGTTGAAGTTTGACACTTGCTTTGAGTGCGTCACAGTGGCCTACGATGAATGCTTTCACTGTGAAGTCTAATGACATCTTTAATCAGTTTCTTCTTTCTTTATTTCCTTGTGCAAAATATGAGAATTGGTGTGAACTTGATTCACATTTATGGAACAATGAAAAAATCATAATTTTATAAGGTCTTTTGGGATTACCTTGGGATATTTTCCTTTAATGGTGTATTTCTCTTGTATTCATAAGAATACCGTGGACTGTCCTAATTAAAGGAATCAACATGTACATTGGTTGTGCAGTTTTCAGGTTAATTTATCCCGGAGTGTTAACTTTCCGTATTTTTCCTATTCATACTGAAGCAGCTTCTTTCTTTACCTGTGATGTAAAATGATGTGGCAGCTTGCTTCTTTTTTTTTTTTTTGCCGTTCATGTGACAGCATGGCTGTATTGATTAATAAGTATTAGCATGGCTTTGCCGATTGATGTCTTCTGTCTTGAATATCCTTAACGCTTTCTTCTATGTACAGAAAGTTCGTACATTTCAAGACTTCCGCGACATGACACCGGATGAACGTGCAGATCTGCTGACTCAAGTTGCTGGGTTCTCCAATGGTGAATCCCATGATGTGGAGATGGTTCTTGAAATGATGCCTTCAGTGACAATTGATATCACATGTGAGACAGAAGGTGAAGAGGGAATTCAAGAGGGTGACATCGTTACCATGCATGCTTGGGTTACTCTTAAGCGTGGTAGTGGCTTGATACGCGCCCTTCCACATTGTCCATACTTTCCTTTCGACAAAGAGGAGAATTTCTGGCTGATGCTTGCGGACTCCTTTTCGAATGATGTGTGGCTCTCACAGAAGGTTAGCTTCATGGATGAAGCTACAGCAATAATTGCTGTATCGAAAACGATTCAGGAGTCAAAGGAAGGGTCTGGTGCAAGTGCAAGGGAAATAAATGTTGCCGTTAAAGAAGCAATTGAGAAAGTGAAAAATGGTTCAAGACTGGTAATGGGGAAGTTCCAAGCTCCAGCTGAGGGGAACTACAACTTGAGCTCTTTCTGCTTATGTGACTCTTGGATTGGTTGTGATGCAAAGTCAAATATAAAGTTAAAGGTTATGAAACGCAGCAGAGCTGGAACCAGAGGTGGTTTCGCAGCAGATGAGACTCCTGCCATGGAGGATGGAATTGAGGAGGACGAGGAAGAAGAAGAAGAAGACTACGATGATTATGAAAGTGAATACAGCGAAGATGAAGAAGATACAAAAGAAACAAAGAGTAAAGGAGCTGTGGCCAATGGCTCGGCCCATAACAAGGCAAATAGTTCAAGCTCTGATGAATCTGGTTCAGAAGCCGACTAACTTCCTTTCTTGGTTAGTTGTTTGTTCTACTAATTTCCCCGTTTACATAATGCTCCAACTTTCGGGGGAGAAGAGAAGACGAAACCTGCAAGAAAACATCCTCTCACTCCAAATGTTTGGGGAGCTGGGGTGGACGAGAGCAGGTAAGAAGAGTATTGAATAGTTCTTTTTTTGTTTTTTGTTTTTTGTTTTTTGTTGTTGTTTTGTTTTGTTATATGACTATATCTCAGGCAATTCACTTTGGACTATCGCTCGACAGTTGATATACTTAGAACTGCTAGTACTGTAATTTAACATGAATAAACCATTTCATAGCAGAGTATTCTTTAGAGCTTAAATTAATCCTTTTTTTGTCCGACTATAGATGGTTCTTGTCGCTTTAATTATTCATGTTTGCTATCTTTGTACCTCAAATTCTTCATCTCCTCCCTAAAACAGTTGTCATCAGAGCTTTGCTATACCATTTGTGTCAACCTTGGGACCTCACCTCCCTTCGTTTTTCAGTGTCTTAGGCGCAGCTCTTTTTGTCAGAGAAGAGTCCAATTGCAAACTTGTGCACTCCTATCCTACTGTTGCTTCTATTGCGATAAGGAATCGTGTGATTCTTTCTATCCCCTGCCCCAATCACAAATGACTGACCTTGTAATCTATGGTTGAGTGATGACAATGTCATGCCTTGTAGTTGCAGTTAACTTTAAGCGCATCTGAGCTATTCATAATCGTCAATTTGCAGGCTTGCATTCAATAGTCAAACAATTCGTTTTTTCACTTATTATCACACTCTTCAATCATTTGTTTATATAGTGCGTGTCAGGAGCAGAGGCTGTCAAAGATGTACTTGCATTTCCTTTTCTTTTTTTGGGGCAGTGTTATGCCTTCTAGTTGCATTCACTTTAAGAGATTGGGCTGAAGATGTAATTGCTTTTCCTTTTTTCGTTGAGATTGTGTTGGTGTTGAATGTACCACCTCAATGAAATTGGCTGGGTATATATCGTGTGAAAAAAAGAAAGGAAATATCAGAAGGCTCTTTTAATTGATTTAGCAAAAAAAACGGCTACCAAAACTTTATTTTTGTCCAGAAAGTCAATAGACAGCAAATAAGATTGCATTTCCAGAACCTAAGTATGTTTGTTCAATGGGTTCAACTCTTCCAACTGTTTTGACACAATCAAGCTAAAAGAGAACATACCATCAAGACCTTGCAGAAGTTAATTGAGTTTATTTTAAAGGGAAGTCCGATGTACAAGCATCCCGCGTTAGCAGGGTTTAGGTTCGAGGAGTATAATGTAATATAGACAATCTACTTTAATGCAAGCATCAGTCACTACTTTCACGACTCAAACCTGTAACTTATAATCTATAGGTCGCACACAAACAATTTTAATTGAGTCTATTTTAAATTGAACTTAGTTTATTTTAGCGTAAAAATGAAGTTTCACAATTTTTATTACGGTAAATAATTTCATTAATAATGGGAAGATCTCCTGTATACGAGTAGTATATCAAAGAGTAGAGAATCTACAACATAATATGATTCTCTATTGAATCTCAGACCTACATTCAACAAAAGTCTAGCCAAACGAAAATGAAAGACGTAGATCCATAAAGTCGCTGCCTCGCGGAGCGATATATGATTCCTTTATTTATTTATTCTTTTTGCAATTTAATTTGTCAATAACTTGACATAAAAAAAATATAATCTATTTCACCAACTGATCAGTATCCCTTACAATTTCCATTGAAGGAAGCACAACTGCAGCTACTGGCCTGTCTTCAAATCCACCACCTTGATCTATTACCAGTCTTAGTCCTTCAATATGTAATTTCGCATGGTGGCCACTGACGATAATCGTCGGAGTTTTCTTCAGTTCCTATCGACAAAACAGTGCAAACAACAATCAATTTTAGTTTGAGAATCGGTTTGCATCTTCTTTGGATGAATAGAGCGAAACTATATTTGCTCACTCTCCAGAAATGTTGATGCGTCAGTATTGGATACTTGTGACATTTTTGAAGAGTCTAAGCAACATAGACTAGTGGTCACATTGAGAATTTTGTAAATGAAGGGCTAAAGAGAAGGGACCTGAGGGATTTCCCATACGTCCTTCCTTCCACTAAGAGCTTCGACCTTAGGAATCCTCGTGTCCTTTGCTTTCAGGGTTTTAATCTGCTGTTCAACAGGTTTTTTTTTCTCCAGGCCAGCGTGAACAGCGATTAGTTTGCACCTTTTAATTCCTTCCTCGGTTTTTATGGAAACATCGTCCTAGAAAGAAAAAGAACGAAATGAACTTTTTAAATCTCGAATCCAGTTAGTGTTGCGGGTTGGCTATGAAATGACATGATCAATGAACACTCTTGAGTTCATTTATAAAGCATCAAATCAAACTTGAAACATCTTTTCTAAATAAGCAATCTACTTAAAGTGCTCGTGGAAAGGTGAAGCGATGAAGCAAAGGAAGAAAAAAACAGTTGAAAACGAAAGAATGGTCAAGGCAAAAGAGCTTTACCTCTTCGTGAATCCAAACCAAATTGGCAAGGAACTTCTTGTGCTCATCAGGAACTGCCTTCATAAGATCTGTAAAGAGAAATCGTACTGTTAACAAAAGGAGTATTATGTGATTATGTTATATCACAATAGGCAGAATTAAGCATTCTCCTAGTTTTTTTCCGGTGAACTATAGGATGGATTATCAGCAATCAAGTTCTCCGGATGTCTACCCAATGCGATATGAAAAAAGGGACAATTTTGAGCATGATAGGAAGGAACAACGCCTATATTAGATGAGCATTCCTACTTAACAGTAGCTGCATGTTACACTACACTCCTATTTTCGAATGGGAGGAAAACAGAAACATCACCAAGCATTTCTGTATGATATGAACTACTATAGAACACATTACACTGAGAAACAAGAGAAACCAGACAACTTGAACTAAAAATTGAGTGATCACCACCCAAATCAGAGTAGGCGATCCAACAAGGATTGATACAGATAATCTGCTGATACAGAATTGGGATAGCACATTATGATAGTCAATCAGTCTGTAACATATGCTGCAATCCCAAATTAGATAGAGTCAGTCATATTGGTACGTACAGATAATCCGCTGATACAGAATTGGGATAGCACATTATGATACTCAATCAATCAATAACATATGCTGCAATCCCAAATTAGATAGATTCAGTCATATTAATCCTACGTATCCATTACGCTCAATAAAAACTCATTTCATTCCCAATACTAGATGGTTTGTATTTTAAAGTAAATTAGTAGTTCTCTAAAATTAGAGGGCTTCCAAATCTCACGCTTGTTTCTACATGGACATTTAAGTGTAACTATAGTAAGAAGCCTCTGGGAGAATATCAAACGTAATGTAAGAGAAATAACAACTAAGTCTTAATCTAGCTAATTGATAACACTCCATGTATTCTATTCTTAGCTAAATCCATATCGATTTCGAGACATGTCTGCGAGACAACTTCCCTCTATGTGATTTTAGGTCTACCTCAATCCCTCTTATCACCTTCAGTTATTATAGTACCGTACCTCACAGACTCATGCATATGGAAGTGTACATAGAATATGGCAACAATCTTAGGTTATCTTTTTTCTCATTTATAATCTATTTGTATTACTTGCACCCTTGTTGGAGATCTTGCCCAATCTCATATCCTTCTTAATACTTGCATTTTGCAACATTCATTTTGTAGATATGGTGGGTCATAGAAACCCAACATTCCAATTATATTACTATCTTCACAAGCGTTCTATAGACATTGCCTTTCACTTTGTTAGTTCATCTTCCAATCACATAACACTTCCATAAAACTATTCCATTTCAACCATCCAATTTTAGTTCAACGTGTTACATCTTCGTCTATCATGTCATTCTACTGGAAGATTGAGCTTAGATTTTTTAATTGTCTTCATTTATGCACAACAATCCTGTCTGATCTCACCTCACCTTCGTTCTTCTTGTGGAGCTAAAATTACGCATATTTCTTCTTGGTTCTACTTATTTTAAAACTTACTCTTTTTCTTATTTTGACATATCCTAAAACCCTTACTCCTTGTCTTACTTCGACTTATCCTAAAATCCTTACTCTTTATAGTACTTCTAAGTAGTTCCAACTTCTGAACGACTCTTTTGTTACATTTCTCAATTAATACAATGTCATTTACAAGTAGCATGTATCATGGGACATCGTCCTGCATACTATTGGTACTACCCCATCCATAAGTAGAGTAAACAAGTACTATGTAGTTAGGAACCATAATATGAGGATCCATAAGTAGAGTAAACAAGTACTATTTAATTAGGACTTAGGAACCATAATAGCAGGAGGAGAGCGGGTGGTGGNGGGGGGTGGTGGATTGTGCAAGCACCGGTACAAAAGCTCAAGTTACAATCAGCTAAAAGTGAATGATCGAAGATCACTATCATTACATGAAATAGTCATCAAATGAAACACTTCCGATACACAATAGTACTTAATTTTCAATTCTTCTTTGTCCATCATAGAACTAGCAACCCATTCAAAAGACAAAATCCAAAACACCCAAAGAAAAGGAGAGGAAAATATAAAGAACCATACCAGCAGAACCATGAGGAACACTGTAAGACTCAAAAGTAGGAGCAGCATCATAATAGATCTTTTATAGTAATACCCTTTACAGCGTCAAAATTTAACAGTATGATTCTCAGCCCATCTCCTCCCTAGCATATGCATATTTTCAAAGCCTTCACCTTTATACCACCCTTCTCTTCCCTCATTCATCTCAAACTCTTTCCATGTCTCTGAAAATGCAGAGGCTAGGAAGGACACCCAAGAATGCCCCAAAAGTAAGATCATGATTCCCACAAAGAAAAACACGGGACTGTTTTTCTTTGCCTTACTTTCACCAGTCCTAAAACCCTCATTCTCTAGATTTCTTATCAATAATTCCAACTTTTGGAGCACTCCCATGGTTAGATTTAATAAGTTAATACAATATCACATGCAAACAACATGTACATTGGAACCTCATCAGCATACTGTTTGGTACTACACCGGTTCCATAAGTTCATTTATTGAATTTAGGAAGCCATTATACCAGGAAAAAATTACACTGTGCATCACGTCCATGACAAAAAACAAGCTAGTGTTAATGGAATCACTCCGAAGCACCAATACAAATGCTCAACTTACCATCAGCTAAAAAAGGATGATGCAAAATCACCATCATTATAAACCATACTCAGAACTACAACAGGAGTCCAAAATTCACCATCTGCTAGGAAGGAAAAAACACAAATGATCCTAATTTTCAAACTCTTTTTTGTCCATGACAGAACTAGCAACCCATTCAATAGACAAAAGGAAAAACACCCAAAAAATATAAAAGGAAATGAAATTAAGGAATCATACCAGCAGAACCATGAGGAACACCATAAGACTCAAAAGTAGGAGCAGCATCATAAATAGATCCTTTATAGTCAATACCCTTTATAGCATTAAACTTAACAGTATGATTTCCAGCCCATCTCCTCCCTTGCAAATGCATATTCTCAAAGCCTTCACCTTTATACCACCCTTCTCTTTCCTCATTCATCTCATACTCTTTCCATGTCTCAGAAAATTCAGACCCATCAGGTGGACTAGGAAGTACACCCAAGAATGCCCCAAAAGCAAAATCATGATTCCCACAAAGGAACACATGGGTCTGTTTAGGGTACTTACAGGGCAAAGAAATGAAAAAGTCTATAACTTTACTAGTATCTGGACCTCTGTCACAGTAATCACCCAAGAAAATGATAAGGGCAGTCTCAAAATCAGATGGCTCAATGCAAGATTCAAGATTTAACCACAGATTTTGAAGCTTGGTTATGTAACCATGGATATCACCTATACAACAGACCACCCTGGGTTTTGTGGGGGTTGGATTATTGTCCTCCATTGTTTTGATGTTTTTGTATTAGAAGAGTGTATTGATGTTGTTGATGGAGTAAAAATTGGGAGGTCAGAGATGTTTGATTTATTTTTTCTCTGATGAACTTGCATTTAGCATATGCTTTTTTCAAGAAAATGACAAAAATGGTATACTCTAGTTTATTAGGTTATTTTTATTTATTAGTGTGTTTTTGAAAATTGAATACTATTAATTTTTTGTTGTTATAATATGAATATAGTTAAAAATAAT